>BQNB010180870.1:0-12640 GCA_026074375.1 Tanacetum coccineum
ACTCTTTTGAGAATTTTGCTCAAATTCTTAGCGTTCCCTGTGAAGGAGCATGTGTCTGTTCCGATAGATAGAGAGTTGATGAGTTGATATATGGTATTCCTATGGATGGTCCATATCAAACCAACCTTCATCCCATTAAGGACATCATCTCATCTATCCGATTCGATCGTGATGGACAAGTCCGTCGCATCCATCATGAGGAAGAGATTGATGTTCTTGAATATCAAATTCTCACTCATGAAATCGTGTCAACTTTAAAGCCTTTAGAGGAAATCATCCGGGAAAACGTCTTCTGTCTGGGGGGTAACCGGGATCATGTTCCCACATGTCTTTATTTCATGCTTTATTGTGTTGTACACTTCGAAAATTTCAATCTTGCTTATTACATGGCGAAACGAATGAAGTGGGTCACTAAGCAAGCTAGGTTAATTCTACCCTATGGTATGCTATTAACCCATTTGTTTAAATTCATCATGAATGAATATCCTGAGTTGTACAACGAGTCCTATGTCTTATACGATCGTGTCATGAATCCTCTTGCCGCTCAACTAGAGCGAAAGCCCAGAAGGGATCGTGGCACGAGAAGAGGTCATCATTCTACTTCTTCTTCTTCCGCCTTCGATCAACCGTCCTTATCTCATCTCAACGATGATGACAATGAAGGGACCTCGCGTGTAAGCACTCCTTCCCCCATTCGTTATGTCAATTCCTTAACCAATCAAGTTCCTCGAGTTTTTCAAAACCCACCTAACATTGACCCTCACCTTGAACCATTTTACACCCGCCAAACCGAAATAATCAACCATCAAGTACAATTACAAGATGAGCAACGTGGTGGAGTGAGGTCTATCGGAAAAAGTCTTAAAAGGTTGTGGAGAAACATGAAGAAGTGAGCAATGAGGGAAATTGCTTTATGACATTATTATCTATCTTATTTACTAGTCTATTATGATTAGGTGTTTAAACTTATGCTACTTATTAGTAACTTAGTACTTAGTATGGGCAACTTAGCTTGCCATGAATGATCTTTTGATTTTATCATCATAAACCAATGCTTGCATGCACCTCAATAGACTCTTTGCTATATATATGATATTATGCATGCTTATACTTTGATAAAAGTTTCCTACATATGCTTCCCCCATAGAACTCAAGATAGTTGATATTATGAAGTTAGATAATGAGTATTAGATGATTCATGATGAAATAGAATTGACTAAAAAAGGGAAATTTGGAAAAAAAAATTATCAGGAAATTCTGGAAAAAGTTTTCTATCTCCACATGTCTCCAGAGAACGGCCCCCATAACTACTGGGCGGCCCCCTAATATATATAAGACCGCCAGATATTTATGGGACCGCCATCAGAAGTCACATAATTTTCATTATGGCTCGGGATTTTCTGTGCAGTTGACTATTCTTTCTTAGACCCAGCTAAACCTTCTGCATTTTACTAAACCACTTTTGGAATCCAAAAACTCAACTCTCAAGCTTTTCCACTTTGATCTTTTCCTCCCTAATTAAAAAAAGTACTTCTATCATCATCGTCATCTTCCTCACACCAATCTACCATGAATTCCACCAATGCTTCCTCGTCTAACCCTTCCAAGTAAATCAAACTCACCATAATCCCTCCTAGACAACTATTGTTTACATATCTTGTGATGAAGATATCTCCACCACACCCTTCTCCTACAAACACTCAACTCCTCCAATTGCACCATCAAAAACACCATCCCCTAATCCAAACTATCATCAAGTCAGAGAACCACATCTTCTTCCTTTCACTTAAAACTTCAAATTCACCACCATTCTTCACATAAACCAAACTCTCTCCTCATAATTTTAACCCTTTGGCTTGACAACATTTTTTTCTTGATGTCCTCTAGACGCTAAACCCTCACCACTTCAATGGTCATCCTTCTTTGGATATACACTCTCTTTGTCACCATTCACTCCTCTGATCATATTCATGAAACTTTTCACCACCACTCCACCACAACCCTCAACCACCTTCATGGGCCATCCTCTTCTTTAAACTATCATGACTATCATGGCGTCAACTTGATATGTTGCTCTCACAAACGAATCTTTTTTTTCACTTTAAAGTGATGAGATGAACATTATGTTTTAATCATCTTGAATTTCTTTCTCACTACCGCAATCACCTCCTACTTTCTACCTCCACCTTGAAAAATCTTTAAATGTTTTCATAAACGCGTCACCCCAAAATCTTTTGCTCAAAAGTCATCTCCTATGAATCATGAATCATCTATGAGTTATCTCCTTTGTATGCTTAGATTGTAGTATAATTTATGAATTTATGTTTTTTTGCTTATGATAGCTTTATTGTATGTTGTATGTGCCATCTTTTTTTGTATGAGTTTTTCGTTGGTTGAATGAAACTCTATTTTGGGTGACTTAATTATAATGTGTTGCTTCAAAAGATATTTCTCTTTTCTAATCTTGTTTTGTAGCAAACAAATTTTGTAAGATCGATCCCTTGGTGCCCCAAACAAGGGGGATCATACATCTAGGGGGAGTCTTAATATTGTCGATTTCTTTCTTCCTAAAACAACTCGATGATCATCCTTTTTGAATTCGATAAAAAGGGGGAGAAATGGAACAAAACTCATTTAATAATTTGACATCTTTAATTTTATTTGAAATGAGTTTATATTTTGTCATCATCAAAAGGGGAGATTATTAATACAAATAATGTCTAAAAATGTTATTTATATTTTTCGACCTCTCAACGTTTTGATAATAAACAAAATGTAATAACGTTTACACTAAAAATTAATCGTTTACAATTATTAATGTAAAATTCAATTTCTAAGATTTGTGATCATTAAGTTATGATCATAACAAATTCATTAAACATGCTTAGTGATCAAGAAATATTTTTCTTTATCATTACATTTTAACAAAGATTTTCACAAATTTCAATATACAAATATTTTTAACTTAAAAGAAAAGTTTTATAAAAACTATAAAATTTGGAAATTCATTCCCCCAAAACGAAAGCTTCTACACCAGATACAACCTTCCCCACAAAAAGACAAAAAAGAGAGCGGAGTCTAGGTGGCGGCCCCCTTATAGGCCTGGCGGTCCCCTTATATATATCGGACTGCCGGGACCGCCACCAGTGACCGTTAATTTCTCCTGTCTATAAATACTGGTCCACCCCTTGCTGAAAATCATTCCTCTTTGCATGAAATTTTTTAATCTCTTCTTCTCTCTCTAAAAATTCTTTCTCTCACTAAAACTCTTGATTACTAACATACTTAGATCTTGTTTCAAGTGATCTAATATCTTTTTTATATCTTACCCTCTCATCCAAGTGCAAGAAAAGAACACTGCTGTTATTCGTCAGAAGAAGTGTTAATTAGTGATCCTTTTCCTCTTATTCTTCTAAGTTCAAATCTCTATTGTAATTATCTAGTGTTTTGTGTGATTCGGGATATTGTGTAGATCCGATAGTGTTAGATCTTGTAAGTGTGTATATCTTGTGATGTTTTGGGATTATGTGGTAGATTTGGTTCTAGTAGATTAGGACTCGACCATTTAGCTTCGTGTCAAAATAATATCGTAGCGACGTGGTAAACGGTTTTTCTCGCCTAAAGGGAGCTTGTTACCCAGTGAAATTCGAGTTAGATACTCGGAGAGTGGATAGTAGGGCGAGTGGCGGCTTCATAGTCCGAAACCACTATAAAATCTTGGTGTCCTGGTTTGGTTTGTTTCTATCCTTATCTCTTTTACATTTATTACTGTTGTTATCTAGTTCTAAGTTTAGTTAGCTATTGTTTGTCATATGGGTATTGGTTTAACATATAACTGAATCTACATTTTTGAAAGTAAATTTTAAAATGTGTAAACTATTCAACCCTTCCTTCTAGTTTCAACAATATATTTTTACCTAAGATTGATGATTATTTGACCTCTATCGATATGATGTAGTTCATAATGTTAGAACAAGTGAAGTTATAAATTTTTTAGTTAAAATTTTAAAATAGATTGTCAATGTCAATCATGTATTATAAAATTCACAAATCAACTTTTTTATATATAAAGCAGTAGAGATACATACTATTAAATAAGCGATTTCAACATTAAATGTTTGTAACCACCTTGACCTTCAACATTAACTTAAAGACCATGATTATGGTCATGTAACCACTATGAATTCATGAAGGATGTTATGGGGTTAATTGTCCCGATTATTGCGCATAAAACTCCTTTTGACAAAAGGAGTTACAAATCTTTTAATAAGCTTTATTTATTAAACAATACTAGTTAAAAAAACGTATACATTAAATATGATGTGAATTTTAAAATGTTTATGGTGAACATTGACTAATGAATTTACATATTTCCCAAACAAGAAATGCTTTGGTCCCTTAAAAATTTTAAGACTTTTAAAATATAATCACACGGGTACCCGCCACTGCAACGACGACGGGTACCCTGTGAGTATATTTTGCGACGAACAAATGTTATTCGATTATATGTTTTTCTAACAACAACTGTCAAAAAATAAAATCTACAAAATAAAATCTATAGATCTATAAAAGAATTATAAAAACCAAAGTGCATAACATTTATGTACTAAATAATTAAGTTCTCAAATTGTAAAATATAAATCAACATGACTAACAAACCATGTTTATTTTGTATAAATCATCAACTTTACACATGGCATTCATGCTTCACCATAAAAAAAAGATCAAGCTGCTCAAAATATTTATATAGATCTAACAAAAAGTACATTGGACATGGGAATATTCATATGGATATGCCAAAACCGCTCAAAATCACCAAAAAACACACAGAAAACACCTAGCGCACAGAAACAACCTAGTCCACCGAAGCCATGATCATTAGCTTGGCAGACGGCGAAGACAATGACGACGGTCGCGGCTGACGGCACATGATGTTGGCAAAGGTGGCGGCAGAACTAAACGATAGTGGCGGCAAAATCTGATATGTGAGACGGCGAAATTTGGTGGTTTGAAGAAAGAGAGAGAAAGGTGTTTGTGTTTTTTTAAGAGAGATAAAATAGAGAGATAAAAATGGTGTAATGAATTTTGTTAGTGTGTTAGGTTTTTATACTCAATGAGTATTTAAGTTTGTGGTTTACACTTAAATGATGTTTAATGGATCGTTACAAATGAACCACATGAATGCATTTAAATATACTGTTACAAAATAAGACTGTTACGAAATGAAGTGCATAAAGACACTTTAATTTTCAGTTAAGAGGCTTTATATGGCCCCTTTTTTGAAAGACTTTTAATGTTGGCTATATGCATGAACTTTTCCAAAAAAATAATATTTTTTACTTAAAATTTCAAGACTTTTAAAAATAGAATGAGCTAAATGCTTTATAAAGTAGTAGAGATAAACCAACTATCTAGGGAAACTTTGAAAAACCTCACGCCAATTAATTGAAATCATAAACAAAAAATGAAGGGTCCACGCCAATTAATTCCAATCACAAACAAAAAGGGAAGGCACAAGTCTATAAACTAAAGTCTACTAATGCTTCAAAGTGAATTTCCGACGCTATGCGCTGGTATTCGTCTAGTTTTAAAGTTATTAGGTAGTTTAGGGTGTGTTTTGAAAGTTTATTTATATATATATATAGTAGGAATCCAGTGAGAAGTAAATTAAAATAAGAAGTGGTGATAAGTGACTAAAAATACACATTTGAGATGCATCGACTTGCATTAGATGCATTTCTATTCATATAGATGCACCATTATGAGTTTCGAAAGATAATTTGAAGTGTAGATGGTAATATGATTTTTTATTATTTCGGCACATGTAGGGGAACAAAAAACAAGAGAAATCATGAAATGCATCTAATATACGTTTAAATGCATTAATTAGAAAAGCTAGAAAACACATTATGATGCATTTTAATGCATTATATTATAGAGATGCATCAATGCATCTCGATTCTCGCGGTGTTTTGTTACTTCTTATCCTCTTTATTTTAAGAAAGTTCTCATTTGTATATAATATATATATATTTATATATATATTATATATATTTATATATATATATTATATTAAATATATATATATATATATAATATATATAGTTATATATAGAGTAAGGCAATCAATGAGAAGCATAACTAAAGGAGAATGATGAAGAAGAAACCACAAAACCGCGCATTTCAGATGCAACCTACAAAAATGGATGCATATTCCCCTAAATTCTCCCTCCTATTTGAAATTGTGTGGATTAGAAATACTTCTTATCTCTTTTTTTATTTTGTTTTTCTTCTCACTTGATCCCTTCCTATATTTTATTATTTGTTAAACCTCAACATTTTTTATTATATCGTACGTATGTCAAAAACGTCGCAATATTGGGCTCGTTTTGTTCGCAATTCGAAGATCTTTACGCGGGTATTTTTTGATCTGAAAGAATCGGTAGATATATGTGTTATATATTTGATAAATAAAGTTTATTATATAAAAAAGTCGTAAATAGTTAAAAGTTGATGGTACATTTTATAAAGTTTTTTTTTAATATATTTTGGGCCGACAATTTTCTTTTTTCATTTTGGGCCGGTGTTGGGCCGTCATTTTCGGCCATGTCTAAACGACGGCGTATTGTGCCAAAAATGATATATATAGTAATAGTAATAAAACTTTCTGCAAGTCTAAATGTTTTATAGCATGTTGTTTACGTATCAAGATTGGACTTTATAAAATCTTTTACTATTTGATTACCAAAACCTTTACATAGCTACCTCTTGTCATAACCATTTAGTTCGGATCAAGGCTGTCAAACTGGGGAGTAAACTCGTAGGATTTACTAGCTAAAATCGTGTAGTATCGTGGTAGGATCACATATGAGGTGGGATCGCAAATAGGATCGTAAAATCGAACGTAAACTCATAAAATCGAGTGTCGATACGAGTTTACTAAGCCAATTTCTATCTTATGATCCACTATCTTTTAGCCCATTATTTGCTTAGGCCCAAATAATAAAAATACTAATGATGTCTAATAAGTCAATGAAGACGACATGAATTTATCTTTGACATTTTTAATTATATGAATTTATCTTTGATGTCGAGTAGAAATGTATATACTTGGCCTCGTGTAACATGACAAATTGGTAGGATCGTACGATCCCGATCCGATCATACGATCTCGATCCTAGAAAAACAAAAACGATCCTAGGTGGGATCGCGAGTTATAGTTTGACAGCTTGTTCGGATGCTTGTATGTAGGCTAGATAGTGCAGTATACATGTAGATTCTGGCGTTATAGGATTGATTAGAACGTATCTCCTCACATGGACCGCAATAACGATCGGATCCCACTTTATTAGTAGGACACGTCTTGCATGGAGAGAAAAGAAAGTGAGATCGGTTGTGTTTCGCACCGTCTCATCCTATGGTAGTAGTGTGAGTGTGTGTGTATTTTAGGGTGTTGGGTGGGACTGGGGTGTGTTAAGTAGGGTAGGACGTTGATGGTGTTTTGTTAGAGGGTCGGGGAGTGTGGCGCAAGTATTGTCGTATGTCTTTACGGGCCAGTACAGGGGTGGGGGGGGAGGTGCGGTGCGGAGGCAACAGTGTTGGATGGGCGATGGGGCGTTTGGGTGGGGGGAGGGTTTAAATGACTGTTGTGGGGTGGTGGGGGTGGGCGGGGGGGGGTGTCGGGTGGGGGGGGGGAGGGTGTGGAGGTGGGGTGGGTGGGGGAGGGGGTGTTATCTTTTTTTTTTTTGCTAGTTTTTTTCTGTCTTTCATTAATAGTGTTTTTTGTTGTTTGAGTCATGTCTTTGTTTTTTATGCTTATTTCTTATCTAATGTTAAGTTCTTCATTAATCTGTTTTATTTTTATTCTTTAATTTTCTTTTGTTTCTATTCAAGTTTTATTATAATGACATGCAATCTTTTTTTGTAATCACATATGAATAATATTGAAGTTGGTAGTCTTATTACATTAAGTTAGTTGTGGAGTTGATTGTCATGAAAAAAAGCCGAGTTAACGCTAATGTGATAGTCGTAACCATAACGATGAGACTTTCTTATCACATTTAGCCTCAAGTGTTTCAATTTAGATCATATCATTCTTGCTCAATTAGGAGAGGGAGAAAAGAAGCAAGTGGCCAATATGAAGCATACACATAATTAACTAGGTCAGTGACCACTGCATATACTAAAGTATTCGATAGTCATAACCATAATGCTTTCTAGCTTCATCTTGCATCTTCTCTTCCAGCAGGCCTTGGCAAGGACAATCAAACAATAAAATGGTAATGTTCAAGTATGAAGGTCATGGTCGTTCTTGAATTCTTGAAATTTTAAAGGCTTTAGACGAAATTACTTAATGAGACTTTTCGATTTATCATAAACCTATGAATTTCACTCAACCATTGTGTTGACCTTTTTAGCATGTTTATCTCATGTAACTGAGCATCTTATGGCACGGAGTGGCACGAACTTGAATATGGCTAAATTGTTATCATTCAAACTTTATGTTTCTAGATTTTGGGACCTCTCTTTTGTAAAACTCTGATGAATAAATGAATGATAACTAAATTTTTTTAAACGTCTCTTTACGATTTATTTTCTATGATTATGACTGTTGTACTATGAAGTAATACCCCAGATTAGCTTCCGCTGCTATATTTGTCAAAATGGGGGTGTTACAGATAGAAACATTCAAACAAACATATGATACAAAGTGGTTTAGGAATACAACCAAATTTAAAGAAACCTACAATGTTCTTGCATCCATTATCTCACATTATAATATTTAAACTCAAATATCTTATAAACAAACATTGAAAACCAACATCCTTGACTTCATTTCTAACTTCATTTCCAACTCCACTTGACTTTATTTCCTACAAAACATTCAAATCACAAATGTTTAGGCTACGAAACAACTAAAACTTTACTTGAACCTCATAATATGTACAAATCAAACTACAAAAATGAAGATCTCACATTCACATCTGGAGCATTAACATCTCTTAAAACAAGAATGCAATTAGTCACTTTAACCTAGATTTTTATAAGTATCCTGACATATTGATCAACTAGTGTTGTGTGTCGAAAGCTCTAAGAAAAAGTACACATCCAATCATAGAGATTTTCCTGTAATGTCTTGAACTGTCGTCATCATCACTATCATCATTGGTGATTGAGAATGGTATAACACCCATTAACACAATTTCTTCATTAGTCAAGAGATCATCATCATCCGATGATATTACAATCACTTGTGCAACTTACAATAATCACCCAGTTAAACAATAAGCAAATGCATTGTAGACTAACAATAAGCGAATGCATTATACAAGTACATACCAACTTTAAGTAAATGCATAATACATGTACATAAGCAGTTAAACAATAAGCAAATGCATTGTACACTAACAATAAACAAATGCATTATACAAGTACATACCGGTTAAACAATAAGCAAATGCATTATACACTAACCTTTCGCAACCTCCGGTTCATTGTTGGCTTTTTGCCACAAGTCTTTGAGTATGCTAATTTTTTGTTCGTCATATCCTCAATCCTTCCCATATTTATCAACAACATAGTCCTTGACTTCATCGGTTAGTAAAACTTTCGACCAATCCTTATCCTACAAATTTGGAACTGCCATTGTTACACTTGAATGGCTCGAATGATTTCGTAAAGGGAAAAAAACGGGGTGATATAAAAGGGGGAGATTAATCAAGGGACTAATCCTTTGTTATAGTGCAATGGGTCGAGTTATTGGTTAAAGAAGAGGATCAAAATAAGTAGGTCAAATACCCGACCAAGGTTATATATAAAAAAATGTGAAAGTCAAGGGATAATTACTGTAATTTTCTATGTGAAAAAATGTCAAGAGACTAACGGTGGAAGTCAATGCAAATGACATGGATCATTACTGTAACTTTTCTAAGTGGTAACCAGTAAAACAAGTCACATATTGATAATATTACATACATTGTTTGAAATTTGAAAGTTATTTAGGATGCTGACAATAAAATAAATATGTTACGTATATCGGTATATTGAGGAAAATATATTACGTACATTCAGCCTTCAACTTTTTGTTTATGCTTAACTTAAACATACTAGCCGGGTACCCGCGCAATGCGGCGGTGGGTACCCTGTGACTATATTTTGCGGCGAGCAAATGTTATCCGGCTAAGCGTTTTTCTAACGAAAAAATAAAGAAACTCTGCAGTAAGTATCAGTAAGAGTTTAGGAGTGAAAGCAAGGGTATATTGAGAGACTATTTTTGCTGTAACAAAAAACATGTGTGCGTGGGAGATATGAAATGGCTTGTGTGAATTTATATTATGGATGCGGTTACACATTTTTAATAATCATTATTGATAGTAATGAGTTTAAGCGGTTACAAGTTTTTAATAATTATTGGAGGCCGTTACAATAATGGTTTAAGCGGTTACACATTTTAATGATATTGCTTATTCTTTTTTTATGATTTGAAAATGATAAACTTGGACAAATTCAATAATTATTTTTAACAATGAACAATCACTACATAATAAAAAGAAAAAAAAAAGAAAATTATTGTAGAACGTAAGTAGTAGTTAAGTAAATTGAACAATTCTAAACATCCCAATAATCACAAATCAAATATTAAAATTCTAACAATTCGACAAAATAAAACCCCAAACGGGTTATCATCATCATCATCGATCATCAATTCAAAACTACAATCACCAAATCACTAACATAACATGATAAAAAAACTAACTAAAAATCTCAGCAACTTCATCAAAAGTTAATAGATTCATGATCACGAATGCTTTGCAAATCAATCATTAATTCATAAGACTTTATCCCTAAAAAAAATCCAAATCCATCAAACCTTAGCATTTGACATCAACGATGTAAGCCCTCAACATTTCTTGAAATCATCCTTGCAACAATTAACCATGATGTCATCAAACATTTTAACAAAATAATCCAAATCAAATATCTTAAACCCTCTTCATTCATCTCCAAAACCTTCATCACCTTTTCTTAAAAGAATGACGTCACCAGAATAAGAAGACCTCTATTTATTTGGTACCCGTATTCCTCTTCTGCTTTGGTACTTGTATTCCTCCAAAGCCATGATCATTAGCTTAGCAGACGGCGGAGACAATGGCGGCGGTAGCGGCTGACGGCACATGATGTTGGCAAAGGTGGCAGCAGAACTAAACGGTAGTGGCGGCAAAATCTAATATGTGAGACGGCTAAATTTGATGGTTTGAAGAAAGAAAGAGAAAGGTGTTTGTGTTTTTAAAAGAGATAAAATAGAGAGATGAAAATGGTGTAATGAATTTTGTTAGCGTGTTAGGTTTTTATACTAGTATTTGAGTTTGTGGTTTACACTTAAATGATGTTTAATAGACCGCTACAAATGGACCACATGAATGCAGCAGTTACAATTTGACTGAACTGATGACAATATCAATGTTAACAGTTACAAGTTGACTGTATTAAAAAAACATATATGAGCCGTTACAACTTTACCATTTAATTGGTTGTTACATGTTTTGGGCTGTTACAAGTTTTGGCTATTAAAAGATTTTAAAGGTTTTTAAATGTGTATGATGAACATTTTCTAATCCTTTTACATCTTTCCCAATAAAGTAATCTTTTTTACTTAATTTTTTAATACTTCTTAAATATATGGGCTAAATGCTTTATAAAGTGGTATAGATTCATTGTGTATTAACTTTTGAATGGCTTTTAAATTCGTGTGATTTAAAAAATGTGTTTTATTCACTTTATATATGAATTGAGGTTACAATATTTTTTATATTGGGCTATTAATATTAGTGGGACGTTACAATTTTTTTCAAATGAGACTGTTACAGTTTTTTTTAATTGGGCTATTAAATCACATTGATTAAAATAAGTTGTTACAATTTTATTCATTTGTATATATTAATTTCATTTAATAAGCATATGTTATAATTCTATTCATTGTGTATTAACTTTTGAATGGCTTTTATGGCTTTTAAATTCGTGTATGTATAAACTTTCCCAAAGAGGAAATGTTTTTTACTTAATTCTAAAAATATAAAATGGGCTAAATGCTTTATAAAGTAGTAGAGATATGTTTGACACCAAAAAAATTATACCAAGTTGTAAAATGAATATAAAATTGAGGGTGTGGCAGTGTTGAACATACAATTTTGAAAGATTATGAATGTCATTGAAGAATTCTTGAAAAATTGTACTCAGACACTGGATCATCTTATAACATATAATCTATTGAGTAGTCATTATTATTACTGATTTGTTATTAAGAGATTTTTGATAATGTTTTGAATACATAAGAATTGTCGTGAGATGATGTATCCAAAATCATTAAAACTTTGTTTTTCGAAAAAATCCCCCTCAACAATTGGCTCATTTATAAAAATGATAATATTTGTTAGAAAATGATAGTCTTTGAAAACTTTGTGAGGGATAGAGTGTTGAACACATAATTTTGAAAAATACCATTGATTTGTAGTTTTTTATACACTATATTATATTAATACACAAAAGTATAGAGAATAATTCCCAAAGTAGCCCTCTAGGAAAATTCTTATACAAATATATAATAATTATAATATACGTATGTTTACCGGGAAGTATGATT
>BQNB010180873.1:1343-12640 GCA_026074375.1 Tanacetum coccineum
GAACACGAAATTAAATATCTATAAGATAAAATATTTAAGATAGATAATAAAGGATGCCCAAGACGACGGTGCCAAGTATGAGTAGACACAGTAGTAAGAGCGGTAGCTAGATTATGTTGAACTGATGACGGTAGAACTGGATAAAGATCTCCCATGCTATCACTTTAAATGAGTAGAGTATCAATCAAAGTCCTTTACAGAAAAACAATACTATCAAACGCTACAGAAACCAGTTATCATTAACAAACTTGCGAATAGAGATAAGATTTTTAATGATTTGATTTTAGACAAGAAGTTATTTAAATAAAGAGGTTTTTGTAATGAGGGAAAGAAGATTTTTTTAGAACGACTTGTTAGTTGTTAGTGGTTCACGTCCAGCAGTGACATTCAATTAGGCAGTATGCTGTACCTTTAACCCGCTTATACTTCCTCCTATTTCGCCTGAAGGGGTAAAAGTCCTGGGTGGGACTCGAACTCGAGACCTCCCCTAGCCAAACATCCCCTCCCCAAGCCCCTAAGGAATCTTGGTGGCCAACTGAGCTAGCCCATTTGGTTAACAAGTAGTACAAAAATGTTACCAAGCATGATTAATTTAGATGAATTACAAGGTGTTAGAGATAATAAATTACTTGGGCTATAGCTTATGTGTGCACTTGCTCCTGAGTTCATATAGTGGTTAGGATCCTGCGGTGGTGGATGAATGGACATGGAGCTGAAGACCAAAGCTAAATCAGTAGATTGTTGAGCTCCATGTGGGTTAGGTTGAGTAGTAATATGTCCTCCAAAACATTTCCCATTGGGAACATATCCAGGTTGGTAACCAAATGCCGTTTGAGGTGGTGCTTGGACAACGTTGTAGGGACTTATTAGGGGTTGTTGTGGACAATATGCAACAGCTAAGAGGCTTCCATATGGTGGGTTTGATGGTTGACCTGTTGTTGGTAGTGGCAAAATTCTAGCAGAGGGAGTTGCAGCCCTCAGGGGGCTGTTTTGGTGGTGAGATACACCTCCTGTAGGGCTGTTTTGATGGTGATATGTTGCTGGAAATCCAGCAAAGTGTGCACCATAAGGATGAGCAACCTGATGTTAATGTTGATGACTATATTGTACCGGTGCTTGATGTGTAAAACCTTGTGGAACTTATGATTGTGAGCTCCCGTTTGTACCTGCAAATGTAAACGGAAAATTACTTGCAAAACAATAAAAGTTATACCACCCTTTAGGAGCACCACGATTATTCTTATTGCTTTTATTCAACTTATTATTTGGAAAATACATCCATGAAAGGATAGGGAGATGGATCAAGAGTAGGTTCAAAATAAGCTTCACGTGCTTCATGCATAAGAAGCATATTTCGTGCTTCCAAAAAAGTGGGGAATGGTTTGGTGTTAGTGATAACATCAACTATACTATGATAGGATGGAGGAAATTGACACAAAATTTGCATTACAAGTCGGTGTCATTAACTGGAGAGTCAACATCACGTAAGGTATTGGCGAGGTTTTTTAGAGTATGATGATATTCGGTAATAGTCATGGTACTTTTCTTTGTGTTACGAAAGGCATCTTGAAGCTGTAAAGCACGGGCTATTTTTTTTATTAAGAAAAAACTCATTGATATTATCCCATAAGTCTTTTGATGTGCATGTTTCATTGGTAATGATTTCTAAGGTTTGCGTCACATGTATTGCGAAACCAAGTCTTGGTTCGAGAATCAATAGAATACTAATCGTCATCATCATTACCATTGGGTTTATAATCACAGGTAATGTAATCAAGAACCGTTTCACTTCGACACACATCTTGAAAGATTCGACGCCATAGTTTGTATTTGGAGCCATCAATTGAAACCTTAAAACTAAAAGATTGGTAAATGTTGGTGGGTAAATAAGCTAGTGTATTTGCGGATGCTGTGGTGGAGATGGATGACTATGTAATGGTGGATGATTGGCTAGACTTAATCATAGTGATCAGGTATAAAGAAAAACAGAAAAATCAAATAAACAAGTAAAACTAAAAGCAATGAAGAAGTGAAACGTAATGCTCACGGTGGGTAGACATACTACAATGGAGATGTAGGGGAGGCTGCACTTGTGATATGACAACCAACAATGGTAATAATCGATGGCGGAAGCGTGTGAGAAGGCTGGAGATTGAGCGGCTGTAATGAAAACCAAAAAACAAAACTTTTGTTTACAGGCCCGATACCATGTTAAGAGAGATAATATTGTGGAAATCCAATAGGGTTTTACCATATTACACATCAATATATAGAATACATTAGGATTATACGAGTTAGGATCAAATGAGAAGTTTTCTTAAAATAAGAAGGATAAGAAGTAACTATAACCGCATATCCGAGATGCATCGACTTAAATTAGATGCATATCTATAATCTTAGATGCATTATAATGCATCATAATGCATCATAATGTGTTTTCTAGCTTTTAGTTAGATGCATATACGTATTTTAGATGCATTTCATGATTTCTCTTATTTTTTGGTCTTCTACATGTGCCAAAATCATGAAAATTAATTTGCACCATCTACACATCAAATTAACTTTCAAAACTTTATATGGTGCATTTAGATGAATAGAAATGCATATAATGAAAGTCGTTGCATCTCAAATGTGTTGTTTTAGTCACTTCTTATCCTTCTTATTTTAAGAAAACTTCGCACTGGTGCCCTAAAAGACTTATATATTACATATTATATATTATATTTTATATTAGTATATATATTATTATATATTATTATATATCGAAATTACTTTTATATATGTTTATATATATACATATTTTATATATGTATATATTATATATATACATAGTATATATACTTTATTATATTTCTATTTTATTTGCTTTTATTAAAATTTTAGATTACCAAAATTATTTTTATTCTTATTTTATTTTCTTTATAAAAATCCAAAAATATTTTCCATTTCTATTTTATTTATTTATTTATTTTCTTTTATATATATATATATATATATTAAAAATAAAAATAAAAATGAGGATTATAAAGATTTACAAAGAAATTCTTAAACTTATAAAAAATCAAATTCCTTCGTTTTACTTCTGGTGCATGAGCACCCAATTTTCTTCAAAACAAATTGGGTTACATCTTCCCCATCCCAAGAAAAGTTTGCAATTTCGTCCAATAGAAGAATCTGAGTCTGACAAACTTTTTCTTGATCATATACAAGGAGAGGACGAGAACGCTAAAGACATCCAAATGGCCAATCATTTGAGATAGATGGAAAGTACTTCGATAAATACCTATCTCTTAGGATTGAAGTTGTTTATCGTTGTTCCAAGCCGTTCTAGCAGATCAATTGAATTGAAACTCGAGTTAATTGATTTCACTAGGTAACATAATCCTTTCTTGGTCTTGAAAATGATGTTCCTCATTCACATTACAAAGATTTTACCTAATAACCGAACTTTCAATAAATAGGTGCCTCATGATGTGTGGAAGTTGAATCTTATTTCGTTTTCACTTAAAGGAGCAGCCAGAGGGACATGGCTTGAGAAACGAACCTCTAATCCATCACATTTATTGGAATGATGTATGTATCAAAGTTTTTTGAATCGACTTTTTCCTCATTTCTTAAAACAAGAGAGCTCAGAAAAGAAATCACGAACTTTCAACAAGTTTTTGGTGAGACTTTTACCGAAACTTGGGAAAGATTCAAAGATTTATTAAGGAAATGTCCTCATCACGGATTTTCACTCCTTAACCAAATAGATTTTTTCTATAACGGGTTGTGTCAATCTGATCAAAATTCTCTCAATACCGCAGCGGGTGGAAATCTAATGACAAGAAATTAAATTTTCAAAAAATGTAAGCTTTAACCACTTATCGAGAATAAAGCCAGAGTTCGAACTTGTAGAATAATCTCAAGGTTCAAGTTTAGAGGGTTTTACCTCAACTCAAATTGATGCCATTACCGCTCTTACTAAACAAGTCGAAGTTCTTGAGTATCATATTGCTAGCATGCGACAAACTTATGATCAAAACAAAGATGCCTCGATTCAGTTAATGCAAAATCAAATGGGTCAAATAGCAGAAGCTTTTCAAGAATGGCCATCATGTGTGCCACCGAGCGACACCAAAACATACCCACGAGAAGAACCTAAAGCGGTTACTACAATGGATGGCTTGACATTGGATGGATCGTTTATTCCTCATTCTAATTTTCTCTTATATCAAGAAAAGGAACAAGAACCAGAGACCATAACAGAAGTGGTGGAAATTGCTAGCTCTAAGAGCACACCACTTGTCCCACCTCCGGAAACTCCACCATTGTCCACACCAAAACCAAAGGAAAACCTCAAGCCTAATCCTTATCAACTATTGATTAAAGAAGAAAATTTTCAAGCTTTAAAGAATCCTACAAGATGTGCCGACCATTTCGTTTATAGAATTGATATTGTTGATTCTTTGTATGATAAATTTCCTATTGAAAACAATTCTTTGAGTGGCAATCCCACTCCCTCTTCTAATTTTATGGTCGAGTCTCTCTCCTTATTTGCTATTCCTTACGAGGATAGTGACTCTCTCGTAAAGGAGACCGATACTCTTCTTTCTCAATTTGATAATTCTCCGCCTGAGTATGAGACTTTTAGCTTTGATATTGAAGAGAAGAGTAGTGGCAGTACCACTTCTCATTCTAATTATTCTCTTCCGGATTATGATGCTTTCTATTTTGATGACGATCATATTGAAGAGAAGAGTAGTGGCAGTACCACTACTCATTCTGATTTTTCTCTTCTTAAATATGATTCGTTTATCTTTGATCTTTTGATTGATCCATTTCCTCCTGCCGATAGGAGTGTTTCTCATCATGAGGAGTTCGCCGATGAACTCGCTCACTTCATATCTCCTTTGGAGTATGACTATTTTTACTTTGATCTTAAGATCGTTCCAGGAGAGTTTACTAGAGTTTTGGAGGAAAATATATTTGATTTATCAGTTAAGGGTTTAACAATTAATGAGCTTAATGATTCTTCTCTCCTATTATCTGATTGTGAGTCTTCTCTTTCTAAGGAATTTTCCGAGATTGACCTTCTAGTCTCATTTCCCTCTGGAAATGAAGAAATAATTTTTGATCCCGGAATATTCATTATCAAAAGAGTCCAATCTAAGAGATTTCAATTTTTCCACTGGATGATTTTCCTACTTTCTCATTTGTCGGTGATTCTCTTCTCTTGATTGATCCTTCTAAGATCGAAACTTTTCTATCATTTCCCTCCAGAAATGAAGACAAGGTTTTCGATCCCGGAATTCTCATTATTGATGGAATTTTCTCTTTTACGAGAAAATATCCACCTCTTCGGATTAATAATTTCATGATCGATAAATGTCATATCTTAAGTGAAAATTCATTGCTGACCGAATCTTCGGTCAGTTTTCACCCCAAGGACAAAGAAATTCGGGGAGAGTCAAGCTAGAGACTCGCACAAAAACAAGCGCTTCTCGGGAGACAACCCGTGTCTTTTCTTCTTTCTATTTTCTTAATAAATGAGTGTGTGATTTTATAGCCTAGGTGTGGGGGTGTGCTTCTTTCTTTGGTGTGTGGTACTGTTTTTGCAGGATTCCTTAAGATCGTGAAGACCCGTGCTTGTTAAGATTGTGAAGTCCCATGCTTGTTTTCATTTCTCCAATCCCGGTCTTTGATCATCTTCATGTTTATATCCTGGGAATCCTTAATCCTGATCATTTATATATTTGATTTTATTTCCCCTTGCACACTTGGAATTTTTTGCATTTGCCGTTTTTTGTTTCTTAAGTGTGGGGGTAAAACCTAACATTTTTGAACATTTGAGGCCAATGTTCGATTCTAAGTATGGGGGGGGGGGGATTTCTATCGAAATTGATAGTACCTGTGCCTATTTGTGTTCCCACGCAACCCTGTTTTGACCTAAATTTTAAAAAATTTATTGTTTTACTTTAGCAAAAAAAAATATATTAAAAAATAAATAAATAAAATATATCTTAGTTATTGTTAGATATGTAAATAATTAGGCCCATAGAACTAGTGAGAATTTTGACTTTACCGAGTGTTTCATTCTAGCTTTCCCCTTAACTTTCGAGACTAAGCGTTTGCTAAACTTTAACATTTTGCAAAGAATGAAAAATAATAAAGTTAAATATAAGTTAGATGCTAAGCGTGGAGTAGTTGGATCTCTTTAGAACTCATAGAGGTTAATTGTGGCTTTTTGCTCCCACCAGCTTAATAAACGTTATATAATTGTTAAATAAATAAAGTTACTTTGGTTTTTGTGATTCTTAGTTTAGATCCCTTCGTAGAGATTCCTTGACGGCTCGCTACCATTGTCTAGATAGTTAAAATACCACAAGACTTGAAATTTGGCTATAATAATAATAATGTAATAAACCAAAGCCGAAATAAGACCACTGGACCATGGTCGGCTCGTATACCGATGTGGCAGTCGTTTAAAGGGTGGAGGTAATAATAATAATAAGAACTGTGGGCTAATAAAATATTACTGGACCATGGTCGGCTCGCATACCGATGTGGCAGTTTTGAAAAGAAGGCCTATAGTAAGAATAATAAATCCAAGACTGATAAAAGTTTAATGGACCATGGTAGGCTCGCATACCGATGTGGCTATTTTCAAAAAGGTCAAGGATCTCCTGGTCGAAATAAGACTCTTGGACCATGGTCGGCTCGCATACCGATGTGGTAGTTGATTAAAGGACCAGGGGATAATAATGTTGCAATAATAATAATAATAATAATAATAATAATAAAGCCAAATTTCAACTTCGGGGTTATCTAAATAAAGTCTCCGTCTCTGGACTCGTAGTTGAGTTATTTCGGATGAAATAAAAAGGATAACCCTTAAATCATGCGAATTTAGAACCTTAATGTGGACCTTATTCTTACCATATCGTCTCTTTAGGAAAGGATTTCAAAATTATTATAGTATTAATCAGGGTTTACTTTATAAAAATAAGGCCATAATTTATTCGTCACTAATAATAATAATAAAATCCTTAAAGGATTTAGGAATAAGGGAGCGAAAAGTAGCTATGCGTACACAATTAGCATTTATGAGTAGTGTTAGCAATTAATCTTACATTTAGCTATGATTCATTTTAAGCTTAGTTTGGGGATTGTGAAAAGTCAAGGATGACAAACTCTCGTTCTTAAAGCCTTTTTAATAAATTTTATCTTAGTTTTTATTATATTAATTAATAAGTGGTTAAAACGGGGGTGCTTGCGAAATAAATGATTTTTTTAACCTTCTAATGGACCTTTTTTGTTCTTGTTTGATTGAGAGGGGTCATAAGTTAAAAGGGGATAAAATTATTTATTTACGGGCGTGTTTTATAAACATTGCGTGTGAGACCAGCAATGGCTTAGTGTGGAGGAATTTGATGTGTGCTAAAACACACATCTTTATAACCCCGTAAAACACTATTAAATGGACTAAAAATGCTAAATTATGGATAGATATCTTGCGAATATGTTTGTTTGGTATTTTTATGTCTTGCAGGTAAAAGTATTGAAAACAGAACAAAAACGAGTATTTTCGGGTTCATTTTAATTAAGAGTACTTATTATTTGATGTCAAGACGAAGTCGTTAATATTTTTCGAGGACTAAAAATACTAAAATATGCTTAATTATATTGCAAATATGTTTGTTTGGTATTTTTATGTCTTGCAAGTAAAAGGATTGAAAACGGTGCAAAAACAGGAATTATCGGGTTTGATTTGGTCAAGATTAATTATTACTTAAAGCCAAGATGAAGTCGTGAAAATTACCCGAGCACTCCTATGGAAAGAGCGCGAAATTACAAATCCAACGGTGCCCTCGGATCTTATTAGGCCAGCACGTAACCCGATTAATGGGTCAGACCAGCCCTCGGATCTTATTAGGCCAGCCCGTAACACGTGTACTATTGAAGCTTTTAAATGGTACACGTGTCCACACAAGAGCGGTTGGATTAAGCCTGCCAACTCTGGCAATCTGAGGTCACGCATTTGCATGCCAATGATTAGCTAATGATGATGGAATGATGAGCCAAATTTACAACATTACCCCTTCCCCCTATAAAACACCACCCGCTCCCCTCTATTTGACACACTTAGATTTTTAGTTTTTAAGTTTCTTTTTTAGTTTTTAGCTTATTAATGTTTTAAGTTTAGCGTATTTCGAATTTCTAACTTATTGTATCACGTTTAAATCTTCAGCTTATTAAGATATTGTATCAAGAATGATTTAAGCTTAATAGAAATAATGGTTTGCTTATTCTTTTATGCTTATTCTTTTTTTTCTTTTCTCATGTTTGCTTAATCAAATAAGCTAACCTGTTGAGCTTATTTCCTTAGCTTATTAATCTCAAAATTCCTTAAAAGCTAAAAGATCTACTCTTATAAGCTCTCTAAAGCTTATTTGATTCATTCTGATAAGATTTTAAAGACTTTTCGAATCAGCTTTAATAAGCTCGGATATAGCTTATTTTTGTGCTTTTATTGTTTTAGAGTTATTAGAAGCTCGTATTATCTGATAAAATAAGCTTCTAAATAGCTTATTTGAATTCACATGAGCTTATATTGCTAGATCAGATTTTTGTTAGCTAAATTGCTTATTCGAGTTTAGGATTTAATCGTTCATGTGCTTTTAGCTTATTCAGATTTCGTGTTGTTGCTTTCGATCGCTTATTAATTTAGTTTAGGAGCTTATTTCGTTTTAGTGTTGGCTTATTAAGTAGTTTAAGTCTTAGATCTCAATATAGCTTATAATCGTTTAGCTTATTGTCTAGGATTTGTGTTTTTGTGCTTATTTCGGTTTTAGAATAGCTTATCTCTTAAATTTTAGTGTTATTTCTCGTTTGCTTATTCGTATTGCTTATTTGACTAGCTAGTGCTTAATCGGTTTTAATGTTTAGTTTTTATTAAGATTGCTTAAATCGAATTGTTCTAGGATTAAATGTGCTTATTTTGTTCTGAGTTAGCTAATTGGAACTGTTATCGTGGCTTATTCTGTGAGCTTATTCTATACTCAGGCTTATTCGTTTAGCTTATTTTGTGCTTATTATAGCTGTGCATTTGGTTTGGATAGTAGAAAATTAGATTGGGCCTTGTTTGATATAATTTGGTATTGGGCCTTGTTTAGTTTCATTCTAGGCCGTTTGAATTAGATTTTGGCTTGTAGAAGTTTATTTTGGGCCTTCGTTTGTGATGAGTTGGGCTCTCGTTGGTTTGTGAATTTTGGACTGAAACAGAATTTGCATGTGTAACATTGTTATAACTGTTAGTTGTTAACAGTTTATGATTTTTGTGTTGCTTTTGGTACCGGTCAACTCATGAGGCGTGGAGCTTAAGGATTTAGTAAGCTAGATAGAATTTGAATATTTTCTTTAGCTTACTAAATCGGGTGGTATTCGTTTATTTGCGGCTCTTCAATTCGGTCCCATTTTCTATCCATTTTCAATTAATTAGTGTATCTTAGTATAAAATGTTTTGCTTTGCTTATTTGATCATCATGTGTAGTGAATAGTTTAATTAGTGCTTGTTAAGTGATATTATGAATTGGGAATTAAGTGTGGATTTGAAAAAGGTTTAATTGATTAATAATATTTGATTATTTAGATTTGTGGTTTGGATGTTTTAAAGGGCAAAATCCGGAAAAATTGTCAAACTACACATCTAGTAATTAATATATTTTTAAGAGATTTTTGTCAAAATAAGCCAACGTTGTGAGATAATTATCTTTTCTAAGGAAATTAATTCGTTAATGAACCTTAATTCACACTTAATGAACTTTTCATGTCACTTGGCAAACATTTTCGTCTTATAAATCTTTTAGTTCATTTTAGCTTAATTCTCGTAGTTTAATTGTTTAGTATAATTCTAGTATTACTATTAGTATAATTTTTAGTATTAAATATAGTTTTCTAAAAAGTAGTTTAATTTCTAAAACCAAAAATCTTAAAAGATAATCAAGCATTTTTTTCTTCAAAACATTAACATAGATTTCAATTCATCTCTTGCCGTGGAAACGACACTCGGAATATAGACTATTACTTTTCCTAAAGTAATTTTATTATCTAACGGGATATACTATATATTATTACGACACGCGTTTGACGTTTAATCATGCTTCATCACAGTCTGAGTCGAATGCATCAAGATCATCAATTTGAAATATAGTTGTAGTTGTCAGTTCTTGAGTGTCTTGGCATGTAGCAACTCTTTCCCCATCATCTGCCAAAAATGCCATTTGTTCCTTATCCAATACAACCCCTGCTTCCAAAGCTTGAGTAAGCAGCATTTTCTCTTTAAACCATTCTGAATTCTTTGGCATTTTCAGTTTAGTACACTGTCTTGCCATGTGACCTTCACCTTGACAATTGTAACAACGAATGACCTTTGTATGATTTGCTGTATTAGTTCCCATATTTCTGTTAACCCCTATGCCTATAGCATTACCCCTTACACCACTGCCTGCATAACCCTGTGTCTGTCTCCCCTGAACATTCTACACTATGACCCTACCATCTTGGATAGTGGCTTGATTACTTAGGTTACACGAGGTTCTTAGCTGATTATTGGTTGGTGGATATCTTGATGCAAATTGTGACAATCGTGGTTTGAGCCGGTTGGTCTATTTGTTTAAAATTTATTTGAAGTGTTTATGTTAGCCATAAAATATGGTGACTAATCCGAATTACATTTATCATTTATAGTCGTGTCGGGTTAGTTTAGCTAGTCAAGCCCGGGACTATAAATACCCCCTCAATACTTCCATGGAGGGGTAGAAGTTCATACTTGTAAAAGTGTGTGTGTGTGTATGTTTGTTTCTTTTTTCTCTCAACAACACACACAACTTCCCATCTTATATTTTTCTCTCTAATAATGGCTACACATCTTTTTCATTTTACCATGCCTCCGGATCTTGTGTTATAGGTGGTGAATCTAATGCTTAACACCAACTTTATGTTGACATTTTAAGCATGTATTTCTCAGGTGTTTAACCATTATGACGTATTTGAAGTGCATTGGAGTCATCACACATCAAGACAACTTTTTCATGGACTTTTCATGCGCTACTTAATCCTCGTTGTATTTCAAACTGTGATTTCTATTTGATGCAAACTCATGGGACCACTTGTTAAAACTTATTTATTTCAATGAGACAACGAGGTTATCTTTTAAACAACTCATTTAGAGGTCGTTCTTTTATATCTTGTGATATTGTATAATGTAGTAACGCTCCTGGTTACCTTTCCGCTGCGACATATTTTGGGGGTGTAAC
>BQNB010180876.1:0-12640 GCA_026074375.1 Tanacetum coccineum
ACTTCACCGTTATCGCCAAAGGATGTGTCTGAAACCACTTCACTAGCATTCTCCACCTCGTCGTTGTTAAGGTTATTTGCCTGTTCATTGATCTTAGCGGACTCGTCGTCCGAGAACAATTCTTTCTTAGGAACATCTTTGAAGGATTTACATGATGAATAATGTTTTCTTCTGATTATCAAACATTATATATTTTGTTAATAAAATTTATCATATGAATTTAAGTTTTGTGTGCAAGAACGTTAAACAGTTATGGTAAAGTAGTGACGAGGTGAATCTCAAGCCGGTAGGAATCTTGATTTATGATTTTGGTCCATTATTGGTGTTAAGGTATAAGTTTTTGATATTGTGAATTCTTATTTACATCTACTTAGTATTATTTATATTATTATGAAGCGAACCTGCCCGTTGGGCGGGTACATACATACATACATATATATATATATATATATATATATATATATATAGTAGGGAACCAGTGAGAAGTAAATTAAAATAAGAAGTGGTGAGAAGTGACTAAAACCACACATTTAAGATGCAATGACTTTCATTAGATGCATTTCTATTCATCTAGATGCACCATATAGAGTTTTGAAAGTTAATTTGATGTGTAGATGATGCAAATTGATTTTCATAATTTTGGCACATGTAGATGACAAAAAAATAAGAGAAATCATGAAATGCATCTAAAATACGTATATGCATCTAATTAAAAGCTAGAAAACACATTATAATGTATCTAAGATTATAGAGATGCATCTAATTTAAGTCGATGCATCTCGGATATACGGTTATAGTTACTTCTTATCCTTCTTATTTTAAGAAAACTTCTCATTTGATCCTAACTCTCTCAATATATATATATATATATATATATATATATATATATATATGTAAAGAGAGAGAGAGAGATAGTTAATTATACTTGGTGTTTTTTGTGTGTCGTTTAACTTACTGATCATTCCTTTTATAGGGGAGTAACGAATCAAATCTTGAGATTGGATAAGTACCAAGTATTTTGCAAGATTCTTTGCAAATTATCCGAATATGTGATGCGTATCTTATCCAAATACATCTGAATATCTACTAAGTATCTCATCAAATATATGTAATCATTGTGCATTAATTGCTCCTTTTAGAAGTCCATTTATTTATGATTTTGTACCAATATCATCATATTCAGATATATCTAAACATCTATCTAGTATCTCATCAAATAGGTGTAATCGTGGTGCATTAATTGCTCCTCTAGAAGTCCATTTATTTATGATTTTGTACCAATATCATCATGTCCCTTGCAATGCTTGTATTTACTTAAATAAATATTTGCATTGTACATTTCTTTTATAGGAGAGTACTTAGGTGTGTATAGTAGGCTTATAGCCTTCACGAGTCACCGTAACTTTTGACACATACCCCTCTTGTTTAGCCTTTATAAGGTTTTCCTTTATGACTTAGTTTTTCACACATTTCATTTGGAGTTCCCCTCATGAGCGACTTACCAGGAGATATGAATTGGGTGTTCGACCCGTTGCCCAACTATACCATGGGCTCTTTACCGGACGGGTCGACACAGGCTTACGAGAAGAAGATAATGGATATGACTAAAGAACTTGACGTCTTTCATTACGAGAATGACGACTTGAGGTCCAAGTATATTAACGCATGCTCTAGTTATCACCAGGTGTCGAGGGAGCTCGAAATGTTGAAGCAAAGGGAGGCGAAGACGGGTGAAACCTTGAATACACTTCATCAAGAAAAGGAAACTTTGGTGCATAAGTTAACTTGGGTGATGCGTGGAGGCCATCCCTCAACTCCTTATCAAAGTTCTCCATAGTGACGAATTCGATCAAGAGATGACAAAGGTTTGAAATGTTCTGATCGAGCAAGGTCGCGAGCTAGGGAGACGTAAGTCTGGCGATCTTTCATTATCTATGGCAAGCGGTGAGAACCGTATGGAACTCGAACCTGCCAAGCAGTTATGGATCAAACCTAAGATATACAAATCTCTCTTATGCCCCTGGTTTGGTTTCATAATGTTTACAATACCTGGTATTCGTAAAGCTAATGTTATAATTTTTTCATATTTTTAGCTCAAACATTCTATCAGAAGTTCACAAGTAACTAGGTTCTTCATATATTATAATAACCAGCATGTCTCATACCCATTACCTGAGTTTATTCACACAATAGCCATTATAACATGTTAAGTATTCTTTGTTTTTTAACAGCTAAGCCGATGGATCAAACCAATAAATCAAAACTAGCTTATACACCTGGTATGTTTATAAATGTTTACAATACATGGTATTGATAAAAGTTCTACGCAATCAATTATGTTATGAATTAAATAAATGCAATATCAAATATATTCTCTATGAAATTACATGTTAATTTATATTTCTATCAAATTTATATATGGTCCAAATGATGATCCTATATTAATGTCTTGTCTATAACTATTATGTTTATCTTATACACTCCATATTATGTTGGTAATCTTACAGTTTTTTGATTTGGAATCAAACAGAGGTTTGAAGAGGAAATCTGGTATGTAACTATATTAAGCCTCTATAAATTAAAGTGAAGTTTATTAACAGTGTTGTTTACAATATATTATGTTTACGCATTTGAATTTATAGCTTTAGGATTTGTCAGACTTTTTGCTTTTGGGTTGGGTAATGAAACTAATGTAACTGGGCAACATGTTTAACATTCTTTAAAATTTGACACGTAGCTTGGTCACAATAGCTATTACCATGGCTCAGACCCATTACCTGAGTTCATTCACACAATAGCTATTACCATGGCTCAAACCCATTACCTGAGTTCATTAAAGCCTACACAGTTATCTTTACCATGATTCATTATAACCTGAATAACTACCTGAGTACATTCACACAATAGCTATTTACATGGATCTACCCATCTACCTGAGTTCATTTAACAAGATTATCTTTCACCAAGTTCATTATAACCTGAATAACATAATAAAGCCTAAACAGTTATCTTTAAGAAAGTGCGTTACATTCTTTCAAAATTTCACACGTAGCTTGGTTGGATGTTCATATATTATAACCTGACTAACTCAATAAAACCTACACAGTTGCATTACATTGTATCAAAAGTTTACATGTTCTTCATATATTATAACTTAAATGGTTCATATACCCGATACCTGATTTCACACGTAGCTTGGTTGGATGTTCATATATTCTCACCATAGCAATTATAATAAAGACTACACAGTTAGCTTTAAGAAAGTTTGTTGATGTAAAATTTGTTTAGCATTTCTGTTTTCCCCTTTGTTTAAACCTTCCACCTTAAGTATGTGGCCTATGCTAAATAAGCGTGTCTTGGTGTGCTTTTGTAGTAGCTAATTAGTAATGAGTTAATGCATAAGGTTAACTTCTAATGATATACACGTTTGCTTACATATTTCGTTTTTCCTTTGTACAATCCTATGTCATTACACATTAGAATTTATAGATTGAACAGTATGTAACGAATATAATTAACATTTCTTATTGGTTTATTTATGTGTTATATTGAACATGAGAATAATGTTTTTTAATTTTTTTTCCTATACCAGGTTTTGGTATTTGCACAAATGAATGGCGCAAAACACAGATGACACTTGGCAGTTCAATCTAGTGCACATGAACTCATATAATGCTACAAAGTTCTTGGTATTTTTACTATTTTGGGGTTATTTTTAGTTCTATCTATATAGTATTAGTTGGATATGGTTTTTTCTAAGTTTTTAATGTTGATTGTAAGTAGTATTTTTATGTTTTATTAGTGTTGAGGTATGTTTTGTAGTTATTTAATTATAGTAAGTAGTATGTTTATATATACTGTACTGCAGTTGGTACATTTTTTATTATAAATATTTGCACTATATACATGTTTTTTATGGTATGCACATATTATGATGTTTTTTTTATAATTTACAGCACTAAAATCACCCCTGAAGCGAAACAATGGAAAGAATGTATCCACCTTTGGAAATTCCCCACAAGGTCAGATTATTTCTTAACAGAACTTGTGCATTAGTGGTTGTATATCCAGTGTAAAGCCTAAATATATTTTTTTCTTAAAACCATTGTAATTAGCTGACTTGAAATTTTCTCAAAATTTACAGCACCAAAGATGAAGAAAAGAATAATAACTCCTATTAAAGATACTTACCTTGATTTGCTATCATGGGAAATTAAGGAAGATGCATTTTGTCTGGCATTTCACAAACTAATTGGAAATCTTGATCATACAGTCTGATTTCGTTTTCAAGGAGGGAAGAGGTAATCTCTATTGTTTATCTTATAACAAAATATTATTTGGTGTTTATGAAATTCTAATTTTTTTCAACGTATAAACAGTCCAACCGTATCCAGATCTTTGTCAAAAAAGAATTCATGTTTAAATTTGAACCTCTTCTTCGAGAGGGACAATGTTATATCATCTCTAACTTTGGAGTAGCAGAAAATCAGCTAGAAGACTGCCATTGTTACCATATAGGTTTGGTAAATTTCCTTTTATAATGGAATGAAAGTTCAATAGAATTGATCAAAAATTGATGTAACTTCACTGGTTTTGTTAATGAGCCTTTTTCACGCATTTTGGATACAAACAATGAGTATCACGACCATGATTGTGTTGGTATGTATTCTATCTTAACTTTCATACCAAAATTCCTAAATTTAAACCTTTTTTAAAAATTATTTTATGTAATGTTTCTTTGTAGATGTAATTGGTACTGTTGTATCAATTGGAGACATTGTACCAGT
Source organism: Tanacetum coccineum (assembly GCA_026074375.1). Taxonomy (NCBI): domain Eukaryota; kingdom Viridiplantae; phylum Streptophyta; class Magnoliopsida; order Asterales; family Asteraceae; genus Tanacetum; species Tanacetum coccineum. The sequence continues at coordinate 4,788 of BQNB010180876.1, forward strand.
CAATGGATATGGTTGTTCAAAGGTTCGCAGGACTGTTGTTATTGAAGATACTCAGTAAATAGACTATGTCTAATTTTTTTAAAAACAAATATAAAACATAATACAAGTATATGTGTACTGTTTATTGAAAACAAATTATGTAGATCTTTGAGGATAGAATGCACTTTTTGGGACAAATGGGCACTCATGTGGAATGAGTATGCTGAGAAGCTAGATGAAGTTGGACATTTGGACTTTGTTCTTATGTTGGCAAAAATCAAATATTGGAACAGTAAGTTGTACAAAATTAAAAGTTTATTTAAAATACATTTTTTTAATTATGATTAAATATACACTAATATTATTTTACACAATTCATTTACTATGCAGATAAGCCAGCAATACATAATGCTTTATTTGGAACAAGGATTTATGTTAACAAAGACATAACTCCATTACAGTCTTTTAGAAAGAGGTAAGTTAAGTGGTATTAAGTATTTTGTATACAAATTCTCAACGTGAAAATTGTCTAACTGTAACAACTTATACATATGGCAGCTATGAAGCAAACACCGGATATAATGCAAGTGAGTTCAAAATTGAGATTCACAATCCGGACATTCACGTTATTACACCAGCAGAATTTATGCAAGGTTGTTTAAGGAAAATGGTTGGAATGATCCGTAATATTGAACCGGTATGAAACATGATTTATATTTTTTTATTAATGATAGGGACTATATTTCATTATAAAAAACATATTCTCGGCATATCCTTAACTAAATATTTTAATTTTGATCAGGAAAACATATTGTGTTGTGCTATGCCATAACTACTTAGGCATACAATATGAAATGGTCGGCTTATAACCGCATTGTAAGCATGTAACACAAAGGTTTTACCTATTCAACAAAAGTAGGTTCTATTCTTCTTAGAAACAAAAACAAGTATGGCATTGTTAAGACTCTCGGAGAAAATAACTGTCTCAGTTGGTCGAGGTATGATAAAAGTAAAGACTTGTTAATTTTAAAAATATGTTTTTTTAATTATTCACCAAAAAATGCTAAGTGTATTTTATTTAACAAGCATAGGTTCAAGATTATTGTTCGTATCTTTGATGAAAGTGGTTCTGCACAAGTTGTCCTTTTTGACAACAATGTGTATAAGATGACCAAGTTATCCGCATGGCAAATTATGGAAGAACAAGGGATGGATGCTAATCAATACTTCCCCGATGATCTTAATCAGATTATTGGAAAACAATATCTGTTTAAAATTAAGTATAGTCAATTTAACCACAACAATAATAGCCATGTTTACCGAGCTGAAAAGGTTACTCAAGATGTTGAAACAATCAACTACTTCAAAAATGGTTTTGTGAAATAGATAGGTAACATATAACTTGAAAATATTAATTCTTTAATATTTTATTAAAGTGGTTATTCTAAATATATATTTCTATTTTTTAATTTTAAACAACAATTACAGGATGAAGATGAAGACTATGATGTGATATAGTTATATTGAAGAGGTATACAATTTCAGTTCCAAAATTATTTCTAACAAACAATGTATGTTTTTAAATATAGCTGTAATTTTAAAATTTTGTTGTCAATCAAACATTACAGGATGAAGAAGATGACATTACAAGTCAACAAAATGAAGAAAATGAGGTTATAAACTTTGTGTTGTTATACGCATTAACATGACTTAATATTTAGACACAAAGTTTCATTTTTAAATTTTTAATTCATAAACATTGCAGAATGAGAGATGAATAACATGCAGAATGTAAATAAAAAAAAAAAAAAAAAAAAAAAAAATAAAAAAAACAAAAAAAAAAAAAAAAAAAAAAAAAAAAAAAAAAAAAAAAAATAAAATCCAAAAAAAACCCCCCACTGACCATCCAAACAAAAAAACACAAAAAAAAAAAAAAAAAAATAAAAAAATACATCAAAAAAAAAAATGACATACAAAGTCCATCTGTTGAAATCAATGAGGTATGTTTCGATTTACACTTAAATACACTTATGCGCCATTTACGTTTATTTATAACAAAATACTCTTCTAACCTATTTTTGTAAACAACACATAATGTAGTATGAGGAAGCACTTTGCTAATGTCACAACTACGTCATAGTTGGACAATTATGACTACGCCGTAGTTAGTTATATTAGACGTAACAATCTTCTAACTAAAGGGACTAAAAGTGTTAAATTCGTATAAAGATTCAAGGACTTAATGTTTTACGTCAACTACGATGAGGGGTTGTTTACAAGTTCAAAACTTCTTTTAAGGCTATATATATCACACGAATGGAATTGTTTGAGAGATTATTCCATTCGTCCCTTGTGTGGGTCAACAACAGAAAAGGAGAAAAGGGATACGTGACCAGCTTTGGTATAGGGCAACCCTTCGGAGTTCGTCATGGAATTCGACTAGAGGATCGGGAGCACTAATTTAGCGCGATTTGTATACATATTTAAACTTTTAATGATCAATTTAATTTCATTATTTCTTAATGATTTATTTGATCCTGCTTAATTTGTTAATATTATGTTATTTATTATGCTTTACTATTTGTTCTTCGACATTCGATTTATTTATTATCTATTCGTTTATTATTTTATGATCTTATAGTCTTAGTTGCTATTTATGGGATGATTTGTGTTTGATGATATAATAACCCGAGTACGCGTATGACGATCGTGGATTCGACGTCATAATTATTATTTTATAAGTTCATGTGAACGAACGTCGACATTTAAAATTTTATTTGTCATGAATAGTTATTTTCGTATTTTACTACGAACGGAATTTAGAGATTTTATTTTGGACGTTTCGCGAGTCAACGTTTGACCGAGCGATAGTTAAACGTTTTGGGCATTGTACAAATTACGACGCGTCCCATTATCATTTTTATGATTTTAATTTATATTATTCGAAGTCCGTCGCCTTTTGTTCCTCGACCTTGGCCAAAACTCGCGTTTAAAGTTCACATTTTATTTAAATGGTGTCAAGTTCACTTTTAATTAAAAGTTTACAAGATTAATACAAGTAAATAATTTTTCAAAAAAAAATAAAAAAATTATGCATGCTTGCTCTAGTCTTTGTAGCCGACGCCTAGGGTGACAAACACACTCAATCCATTTGATTTTTCAATGCACAATCATTACAAGGTTACTTCCAAGGTTTTTAATCCCATCACTTCACATATATACATAGAAAAATACCTAGTTCAAAAGTTTTGTTTTCCCCTCTCTTTGCTCTCTCTTGACCGGCCGAATACCCACACACAAACACAAAGACCATTTCCAAAATTTGATTATTGAAATCTATCTAAACCTCATTCAAAAATAGTTTAGATTAATCAAGAACCAAGTGAGAACTTGTTTTCCTTCTCCCTCCTTCTTTGGGGTTCGGACGAGCAAACAAACACCCCTACCTTTGCCATTTGATTTTTTCCAACTAGCCAATATTGTTTAGATGATGTTAAAATGATCATCTAAGGTGAAAAACGTTACATGCATTAAGGTTTATGCATGGTTTGAGTTTTATTAAAATAAATAGGATTTGATTTGATTAAGGTTAATAAGATTAGTGGGAAAGTAATATAAGGAAGATTGGTGGGAAATTTAATTTGAAAACTTGATTGGTTTTGGTTTTGGTTGAGGGTTCGAACCGGGTAAGGAGCACACAAGGGTGTGTGGTGATTTTTAGTTTATTTGATTTGGGATAAACTAAAGGGGTTAAAGGTTATTTGATTCGGGCTTGATTTGGATTCGATTTGGGTTTGGTTTTTGTACCCAAGGTCACGTCTAAGGAACAAAGAGGACGAGACGAGTTTTGATCGAGTCCGATCTTGCTTCGTATAGCATTGTAAGTATATCTAATACTAGTGCTATTTTTATTTTTGCGATTCGATTGATTTTCGGTTATTGCATGTGATGAAATCTGGTGGATCTTGCGTCGTCTAGTTAGATTTTTTTATTGGTTGATTGAGCGAGTTGAATATTGATTATAGGCCATTTTAGATGTGCCGTGAATGAATTTTTGGGTCAAAAATAGAGTTAGCGCGTTTCGTAGCTCGTAGTTTTGAGCAGAAACTTTGGCACGGAAAACGAGATCGAGATTTTGTAAAATCTGATTTTTGCTTGAAAAATATGATAGAGCTTACTTAGACGATCGTTTTGATATAAAATGGAGCTTCTAACTCCTAATAACGAAGAATCTAGAGCGAAATCGAGATGTACATTTTAAGTAGAAAATAATGTCACTTGTGAAATATACTAAAAGCTGGCAGATTCAAAAACGTCCGATTTGAGCACTTTCGAGTCCGTTTCAGCCTTCCGACGACGAAAGTTGTTCGGAATGTCGTTTTACTATAACGCGAGGTTTTTTAGTTTTAAAATCGCGTAATAATGGGTCAAAACTGAAAGTCAAATTCTGCACTTTATTAAAAATATAATAAGTTCCAGCAGAATCTTGCAGGGGCATTTTGGTCATTTCTGTGTAGATTCAGGTCTCGGTTAAAACTAAAAAGTTGTCCGAAACGTCGTTTTGCATAATATCTCTTTAGAGTCCGAGTCGTGAAAATGTAATATAACGGGCCGTTTTGGTCGGGTTAGATTTAGCAATATATATATAAGGTAAAAGTCAAAATAAAGTCTAATGTTGACTTTGGAAAGTCAGCGGGTTGATGAGAGACTTGTTGGATGTTTATAAAAATAATAAACGCTATTATTATTACGAGTATACATTTGTACTTAACGACTTTTCGAACGGGATAATTCAAAATGGTAACTTTTTTTTCAAAATACAACTTCTACAAATAAAATTTTTACAATAAAGTATGAAGCGTGTACGTAAAAAGAATGAAGCAATACTCCAATTATGTGGGGCTTAGGATCTAGGACGCGCGAGAGAATTTCTCATCACATGTGTATGTATATTTATATCGTTTTAATAGTTGCGATGTACACACTATTCGATCGTACTTTATGGTATAGTAATTGAGCGATATAAATTATAGGTCGCGGTTGAATTCGTTGTTGAGACGTCTTTGGATTGTTTCTGTTGTTTTGATCTTCGGCTTAGATCAAGGTGAGTTCATAGCCTCGCTTTTTGAACTGTTTTAAATGTTTTAAAACCCGCGAGGGGGATACATGATTATTTTGAAAAGTGAACGCAATGTGTTTTGATTTGTGATATGAGGAGGTAAACGCTGAATGCATTAAATAGATCTATTGGGTTTGAAAGCCCTGTCCGGGGTATGAATCCGAATGTGAACACCCTGTAACGGACATTTTGTATTGAGAAAGGGGTGGTGGCATACTACCCGGTCACTTATTTATCTAAAAAATGATTATGTGTTAAGGTTCGTACCCGAGCCTCAACAGAGGAACTGTTGTGTGGCTTGCCCTAGCTACAGTCCATAACGTGGTTTAATGAAACCAAAATTGCGTTCTGATTGTTGTTGGTAAACCTATGAATTCACTCAACGTTTTGTTGACGTTTTTAAGCATGTATCTCAAGTTTAGATGATGTTGATGGCTTGGATGGGACGGAACGCGGATATCAAAGACTGTGTCTCGGTGAAATGTTTTGTTTATTTAAACAAAGGGATGTTTCAGAAAAGAAAGGTCTTTCATGACTTTTTGAAATGAAGTTTGTAAGTTAGTTGGACCGTGTAACTCTGATTTTACCGCATAGACAAATAAATAAATGTTGTTTTAAATAAAACGAGCATTTAACGTTTTACTAGACTCGAGTGCATGTATTATGAAGGTAGTGCCCCAAATGTTGTATTCCGCTGCGTATCATATTTTGGGGGTGTTACAAAGTGGTATCAGAGCACGAGTTTTAGCGAACTAAGTCGTTTTACAAAACTTGGACTACAACTGTTTTTGGAAAATTTCACGAGCCTTTCACCGTTGTCCTATATCCGCGCGCGTGTTGTTTTCGATTCTTGATCTGCCCTTATTGATACCGTTAATTGCAATCTATGTGCGGGACAAGTGGGATTCAACTTGTATAAGTAACGATTAGATGAGTAAATTATATATATATATAATACACGCCATCCGTTTCTTATATATATATATATATATAACTCGGTATTCGCTTCTCGCGAAAAGTTTAATTTCTTTAAGCATTTAATGCGATATAATAAAATCATACTGATATATGATGAGCATAATTTCATATATGATAAAAATATGTATATGATGATTACTAATATAAGTATTTATTTTCTTTGTAGTATCATGGGCTAGCCTTTGTCGCCGGACCGTGTGTTCTACTTTCCTATGGACGAGCCAGAGCCGCAGCCCACTTACGACGTTTTCGCTCCCGGACCGCTACCAGGGTATGCTGGTAACCCAAACAACAACAACGGATAGATTGAGGCAGATGTGCCATTACTAGGAGAGCTGGGAGCCAAGGCAGACAAGCCGATGGTTAGCCCGGTAGTTGATGAGATTGCTGAGCCGATAGTGGAGTTGGAGGAGCAGGTGATCGCCCAGTGATTGATGTGGAGGAGGATTGGCTCCCGTCATACAACCTCCGATGCCAGTTGTACCCCCACTGAGCACTTATGAGGTAGGAGGTCCATCTACTGCGGCTGAGGGACAGTCTTTCACCCTCTCAGCACCTAGATTTCCTGTGCCACCATCAGTGATTGAGGATTTGAGTACCCGCATGTGTAACCTGGAGTATGGACATGGACAACTTGTGAAGAAGGTGATCCAGGTGAGCGATGCTGAGGTGGCAGACGGCATTACTATTAGGGATATTGGCCCTAGGATTTCTGTTGTAGAGGGACAGGTACAGGTTATGGCATCCCAGATGGTTCAGGCCGTGGGTAGACCCGAGCAGGTCGGTACTCAGGTGGAGCAGGGTCAGCAGGCTGCGACCCAGCAAGATGAGGTGATTTCCGAATTGAGCCAACAGGTGTAGACTTTGCAGGCTGCTGTGCAGCAGAGAGATGTGTAGATTCAGCAGCTGCAGACTAGGGTTTCTAAGATGAGCAGCCGTGAGAGCAGATTGATGCAGTGCATTCTTGAGATGGATAGACGTCTTGCTGATTTAGAGAAGAGACCACTGGGACCTCAGTAGTCCTATTGGTTGTTTATTTTGATTTTTTGTTGGATTATGACCATTTGTATAGTCACTAAACTGCTAGTGCCAGTTAGTGAGGTCATGCTGTCGGGTGTATTTTGTTTTTGTAAACACCGCAGTCATTCGGATATGTTAGGATTCTTTTATTACAAGCTTAGAAATCATTGTGATTGGATGTATCGGTCTTGGAACCGAAGATTGTAACTTTTTGGGGATTTTGGTTGTACGTGTACTAACTCCAGCATTATCATCATTGTTATGGTCATGAAAAGATTATGGTTATCCTTAGTTATGAGTTTTGTGTGATTGTGGATGTTGTTGCCCTTGAGTGGTCTTGTTACTAGATTGACTTGACCTCGAGTGTTGAATGATTCCGGTTGGTGAATCCTTCGCACGTGTATGATACTTGCTTGCATAGTCCATGAGTGGGTATTATTTTTGATGCTTGCTGTGACCGTTGACCAAACTATGTTAAATAATGTTTGGTAGATTGATGATTTTAAAACTGTGGATCGCAATAACAAATTTGTGTGTTTCGTTGCGCGAATTGTACTGATTTTGTTGTGTAAACTGTTTGTGTAAATAATGGAAAATGTGTTTTAAAATTTCATAAACTGACCTTGTGGTGTCAAACAAATTTTCTTTAATATATTTTTTTAAATGATGAGAATTGAGGATGGACTAATGCTACCTTCTTTTCTTTCTTTTAAAACAATCAAATTTTATTTTAATTATTTTTTTATATTCCGAGAAA
>BQNB010180878.1:0-12639 GCA_026074375.1 Tanacetum coccineum
CTGACATCTGTGCAAGAACTGTGGTGTGTAGTGACATAACCTCCGCACGTGCAAGATCACTCGCATCTATAGATTTCCCCCAAGCATCTCTAGACATCCTAGCCTCAGTCTCCATCAAAAGACATGTATGTGCATGTCTACGTCTGTCTCTAAACAGCGTATTGACCTGACTGGCCAATAACTGTCTCTGGCTCTGCTCTCGTCGTCCAACATCGTGTAGATCTCATCTGTGTCTCGCCTAACCATAAACTCAAAATCTCTTACGTGTGCACCCAACTCTGTGTCGGTACTAACCGGAGCTCCCTGTAGGGTCTCAACAATCTCATCCTATGAATCTGTAATCCTATATCCAACATATCTCTCTGGGTTACGTCTGATCTCTCTGTCCATAGTGGCAACAAAGCCATAATCTGCCCTAAGACCTCCAGCTGGTCTAGCAGCAGCAGCGGCGGAGCTCTCTCCTACCTCATAACTAGGACCAAGAGCTATACCTAACCTCTTCCGAGGTGGTAGGTTAACCTTGGGTCTATCCTCTCTATGACTGGCAGAGGGTAACAATAATGGTGGTAATGAAGTAGGAGCTAATGTGGGCATGGGTGGTGGTGCATCTGGTCTGGTGGGGGAGAGTATGAAGGGTGGTGGTAATGGTAGAGAATGGGAAGTAGTTGCAGCCTCAGCTCTCATCCGAATCGTGGCAGCTCGATAGCCCAACGAACGAATAGGGCTAGGAGGTGGTGCTGTCAATACAGGTGAGGGTGGTGATGAAGACCATGGAGATAGTGGTGATGCGGGTAGGGAAGATATAGCAAGCAGTCTGGCAACCTCAGAATTAGATCATGCTAGTATAGGTAATGGCTCTGGAATAGTAATCCTAGCTGTCATACGATATGCAGGGTGAGGTGGTGGTGTGGCCGCAGACTCATCAGTCTCAAACGGCTCAGTCTCCTCTGCAGACGGGGCAGTAGCTGGTAAAGCAAGAACTACAGGGTAGGCAGGAGCTGAGTGCTCCTCCTTCGCCTCCTCATCGACCTCAACATCCATCTCATCATCCTCATCCTCCTCATCTGCATCAATGTCCATATTATCGTCCTCATCCTCCTCGATGTCCATCTCATCATCTCCGTCATCTCCTCCATCAGCAGGATAGTCGATAGGATCCTCCTCAGGGTCCTTATTGTCATCCTCCTCCGGATCTGCCTCAGGATCAGTCTCTGGAACATAATCAGGTGACTGTGTAGTGGGTGAGGTATCCTCAGCACCTGGCTGATCCTCAGCAACAATCTCATCGTCAGCATGCTTTGGACCTGGAACATAATCTGGCGAAAGTGGTGCCTGCTATGGCTCCTCAGGGCCAGGCACGTAATCTGGAGAGGGTAGGGCCTAAAGAGCGGCCTCCACGTATGGGTCCTCTAGCATGTAGGGTAGCTCAAGGAACTCGTGATCATCGGCTCTCGGTGATCCTATGTCTAATAAGTCCTTATATAATTATGGACTGGATACTGCCGTAATACGTGATCCGATTCCCTCAGAATCTGACATGACTGAATCTGAAAATCCAAAGATAGCTTATATTAGTATTCCATATAAGACTCTTATAGTAATATACATTTATAGTTATAACATGTATATTAATTACTAATGCATCTAGTCCAACCAACTAATGCAGCAAGTAGTGTATGCATGAATGTATGCACATATGTATGTCCCGTGTAATCCCCTTGTTATAAAACAACTTTTGAAAACGGTTATAGTCCAGCAAAAATATTTGACCTGGTTCTCTATAACCTTGGCTCTTGATACCAATCTGTAACACCCCCAAATTGGGTCGCAGCGGAATATGGGTCCGGGGCGTGTTACTTCATAGATCAACAACACAAGATATATATAGAACGACCAAAAAGTCGTTTGAAAACGATACATTGGATTTAACACAATAATTGTTACATAAGCCTGAAGCTTAACTTGTTCACTTGATCAAAATACAAAGATTTTCAGCCCATAAACAAAACAACTAATGGAAATGTGACCAAAATTCTTTAATGCATGCTATCTATTCAAAACCACATGGTATCATTGCACCTTGTGCTTATTGATCCCCTTGAAAAACATTGCTTTAAACGCAACAATAATGTTGGTGATTCATAGGTTGATAAATCATTTATGTAAGGACCAAAAGATCTCCCAATTGTATGATAATGCAAAAAAATGCAGACATCATATAAATGTAATTACGTTGCTCTAAGCTCATGACACTGAAGCTTGACGTGTATGAATACCAAATTAATGGCCTACATTGCCCGTGGTGATGTTCTAACCCGCAACATCCTATATTCGACATGGTATACGTTCGTTTGTCTAGTGATAGCTAATCACCCGAACGGGGTTGTCAAACCCAATAGATCTATTAATAACATTCGCGCTCACAATTCTAGCAATTGACAGTTCATGATGAGGCTCGTTTGGGTTATCGCTACTTTGGCAACACGTATTCATAACTTGAACTTAACCACTTGTGTACAATTGTAAAGCATGCATGTTTTTCACCCTCAAAACACTTGTTAAAACAAAAGCATGTTAAATGTGGGGTCTATGAAACTCACCTTGAGTGGGAGTAATGCTAAGTGTATCACAAATAACGTGCCACGCGTAATGATCTACTGCTATCCTAATTACTTAAGTCGTGTAAGTTCTGAGTACTTAGTCTAACAACATTGAATATAATCTAATAGTTGTTACATCATACTATCGTTCGGGCTATCATAATTAAATAGGTCATGACATGACGTTCGAGGAGTTAGGACAACTTTACTATCATGTAAATCCAACAACTCGTCGAAACGCCATCCGAAGAGGCCTCATTATGAAACTCCCTAGTAATATAGTACTTTGATAACCACATAATTTTTTTTTACCTTTTTGGAATCCTCATGAGATGTAGTATTTTATAAAAACATAAAATAAATACATTATATTTTGAGTTAAAACAGAATCATTTAGAGTTTTTTATGAAAACATGTTTAAACTTGATTTTGTAACTTTTAAGCTTAATCACCTTGTTACAAGTCCATTACAACACTTATTATCACATGTCTTACATCCTTATGGTCTCTAGTCCATGGTTTGTCCATATATTTTCCAAGAACCACAAGATCCAAATGTGTACACACTTATTTATTCATGAACTTTCATAAGTATACTTTTTAGTTAACTTGATTATATAAACTTTTTATACATAAACCATACTTGTACATCACTTATACATCAATTATAACATGATATGAACATTAATACAACATACATAAAAGTTCACCAAATCATAAACAAGTGTAAAAATCCATTTTTACAAGTAAATAAGTCCTTAGATGGTGATTAACTACATAAACATCATATATGCATAAAATCATGAAAATAAGGAGATTAAGAGTTTTAGATAACCTTAATATGAAGTGTGGTGATGAATAAAACAATCTAAACCCTAGTTTAGATGACAAACCCTAGCTTGCAATACCAAGAAAATCCTAATTTTTCCAAAGAAACCCTAACTCCTTTTCTTGCTTCAACACTTGTAGATGCTTAACCAAACCTTCTAAACACCTTAGGTTATCTTAGAATTGATGTACGAATGTTTGTAAATGTGGTAAATAAAAATTTTACGGATGGTTAATAGTGAGGGTTTTGAGCCGTGGGCTTGGTGAGGGAGAAAGAGAGAATATGTGTGATTTTTCACCAAAGAAATGAGAAGTGTGTGTGATCTTTACTAGTGCAAGATTTATGTACCATAAAGACTAGTCAAAGAGTGTACATGGAAGTCCAAGACAAGATGAGGGTTTCATGGGAAGTCTTTGGTCAATTGGACATAAGTTTTAATTAGTTGTTGTATGTACAATTCAAGTTGCTAAATTTTGTGATATTTTTCTTGGTATTTCCCACCCTAACCGGCCATAGATATATATAAGTGAAGATATTTTGTAAATTTTAGGTATTGGGTACAATTGTGGGTATTTGTTGAAGCGTAGAAAATTTTTGGTGATTCTGGGAATGCCTAAACGTATTTTATCGCGAAACGTAAACACTTTACGTAACCAATAAAAATAAAATGAACAAAGTTAATAATTATCCTCAAAATAATTACTTAACACTTGCTTGATGTAAACATTTATTTGTTTGATGCCCGTTTACATTGAACGATAATTTTTAGCTTACGCAATTTAACTTAACGATTACGATTTAAAAGCAAACGCGTACAATACTTAAAATAAATAGTGAATTTATTGACGTCGTAAATGACCCTAAAACACGGGGTGTTATAGTGTTAATACAAATAATGTCTAAAAACATTATTTATATTTTTCGACCTCTCGATGTTTTGATAATAACAAAATGTAAAAACGTTTATGATGAAAATAAACGTTTATTAATTACTAACCGTAAAATTCTATTTCTAAGATTAATCACTTAAGGTAAGGATAAACAAATCATTAAACATGATTAGTGATTAAGAAAATATTTTTCTTAAAACTTACATTTCTACAAAAGTAATTTTATAAAAATATAAAAACAAAATATTTATTTATAAAAGAAATGTATTGTTAAAATAATAAATTTGAAATCAGATTCTTCCCCATAAAATAGAAGTTCTAAAACAGATAACACCTTCCTCACAAAAAGACAAAAAGAGGAGCGTAGTCTACGGCGACCCCCTTATAGGCCTGGCAGCCCCCTAATATATTTGGGACCGCCGGGACCTCCGCCAGCACAACGACTCTTTTTGTCTCCTATAAATACTGGGCTACCCCATCTGAAAAACAAAACCTCTTGCCATAAATTTTCTCAGATCTACTTTTCTCTCTTCTTTCTTTCTTTCTAAAACACATATCTTAATCACTAACATACCTTGATCTTGTTTCAAGTGATTAATTCTTTGTTCCTCCCTTCTTCTTCTAATCAAGTGCAAGAGAAGAACAATCGTATTCTTCTACATACGAATTGTTATTAAGTGGTCTCCTTCTTCCTCCTTAAGATCACAAGTCTTTATTATATTAACTTTGTGTTGTTGTGTAAATTGGATTGTGTGTAGATCCAATTGTGTAAATTGTGTATTTGTGATTTGGATTGTGTGTCAATCCAAGAGTATATATCTTGTGAGTGTGTAAAGACTTAGTGAAGTCTTAGATTGGTTCTAGCTAAGATTAGGACTCGACATCTAGCTTAGTGTCGGAAAAGAAAGTAAGCGACATGTAAACGGTTTTCTCCGCCTAAAGGGAGCTTGTTGACATAGTGAAATCTCGAGTGGAGTACTCGGGGAGTGGAGTAGGAACGAAGAGGTGCTTCGTAGCCGAACCACTATAAATCTTGGTGTCTTGGTTTGATCGTTTCTTTCTCTATCTCTCTATATTGTTATTGTTTACTTAGTTCATTACATTAGATAGTTTAGTTGTGATTCATATTGTTGATTGATTGACATACAACTCGAATCAAAGCATTTTATAAGCAAAGTTTTAAAACGGTCAAATTAACCGGTAAACTATTCAACCCCCCTTCTAGTTTCCTACAATTGGTATCAGGAGCCAAGGTCACTCAAGATTTTTAAAATATATTGTATTTTAAAGCTTGGATCGATCTATGGATTCCGACAAATATCTAGAAGGGCAATCTATGCAAAGACCACCACTTTTTGAAAGTGATAGTTTTATTTATTGGAAAAATAGATTCGAGACATATGTTAAATCAAAAGATCTAGATCTTTGGCATGTTATTACCAATGGTGATTTTCAACCCATTATTCAAAATCCGGAAACCAAACTCGATGAGGTTGTCCCTTTTGAAAAACAAACTGATGATCTTAAAAGAAGGCTTGCGAAAAATAATGAAGCCAAAATGGTTATTTACAATGCTTTGCCTAGAAAAGAATATGAACGAATTTTCATGTGTAATACGGCAAAAGAAATTTGGAAAACTTTGTTAATCACCCATCAAGGTAATAGCCAAGTCAAAGATAATAAGATCGACCTTTTGGTTCAACAATATGAACAATTCGTCATTTCCGAAGACGAATCTATAGATAGTGTTTTTGCTAGATTTAATACTATTATTACTAGTCTTAAAGCTCTTGATGAAGGTTATTCTAGTAAGAACTACGTAAGGAAGTTTCTTAGGGCTCTACATCCTAAATGGAGAGCAAAGGTCACGGCTCTTCGATTAATGTAAAGAGGAATATCTATGTGATCGTGGAAGGATTATTCTAGATATACATGGGTTTATTTTTTCGCATCCGAAAGAATGAAACTCAGAGATCGCAACGAAAAATTCATTGAGCTCTCAAAGCTCATATTGAATTACAAAGCCAAAGTTTGTAAGATTCGTACATGCGACAATGGTAAAACTGGTGAATTTAAAAACACAATCTTAAAGCTCAATAGAAAAGTTAGGCATACATGCCCAACAATTTTCAATTGCTCGCACACCTCAGCAAAATGGAGTAGTTGAAAGACGTAATCGTACTCTTGTATAGGGTTGCTCGCACAATGCTTATTTTGATTGAGCAGTTTTACACACTATAAAATATATATATGCCTTATAGAGAAATTAAGGAAATCCCCAGAGATGATCCCTTGGACAATTCCCTCACAAAGATATAAATATAGCATACGTAAGTATTAAACCGGGCAAGTATGGATCACGCACGGGTCGTTGCCTCCCCAAGACTCGTGCAATGTAAACCTCGTTTAAGTTTGGATCTGATTGAATAAAAAGAGAATTTTGATTTAATATACTACTAAAATTAAAGACCACAATTAAACAACTAGATAACAAATAAACTAATTACGAAAGTAAATAAAATGCGACATTTAAGAAAACAAAAGCAATTTTAATCCTAAAATATAACTAAATCCCAAATTTCTAAAATTAATGCTAAAGAAAATTTTAGGAAAAGAAAAAAAATATTTTTTTAAAGGCTTTTTGGGATTTTAAAATGAAATAAAACTATTAATCTAAATCAATATCCTAAAAATACAGAAATTAATTGATAAAAAATTAAGAAAATACTTTTATAAGCTAACATAATCCTAAATTACGTAAAAAGATGAGAAAAACTTTTTTTATCACTAAGTTTTCTATTTAAAAAGATTAAAATTAAAAAAAACTAAAGTTTGAAATAGAATGTTTTAAAACTAAATTTGTAAATTAATTTTTTAAAAATATAAAACTTAAACTAAAAATTCTATAAAAATACTTTTTATAAGCAGAAAAAGTGCAGAAATTTGATTTTATAAAAAGCCCTAATTTTAAACTATTTATTAAAAACTAATTTAACTAATTAAACTAAAAACCTAATTTTATTACTTAATAAAAACTATTTTTATAAAACTTAACTAAATCCAAATAAACACATGGGCCGAAAGTGCCATGAAACAAAGCTTAGGGGTAGGCGGGGTAAATTGAGATTTTATACTAAAAACACAAAGTTTTGACTAAATGACAGAAATAGTCCTTTAACCTAGGACTAACTAGACTAACTTTTAAACTAACTAAGGACTAACTATGCTACTAACGAAGGACTAACGGAGTAATTAACTAGGGACTAACGATGTAAATTTAAACTAACAGAAACTATCAAAATTGACAAAACAGGTCCCTGCAGCACCTAATAACTAACAACCAGCATCCATATTAAAAAAAACAACTTATTCAAACATAAAAAAAAAAGAAAAAAAAAATTAAAAAAAAAAGAGTTAAAAAGCGAACAACCGTCAAGTACCATTATATGGCACAACTTTTACTTATCTAAAATAAGCTAGATAAGCTTATCAGCTTATCAACTCTATCAACTCCATAATCTACCTCTTAAACTACATGAACAAAGCAAATTCAAGACACTTTGACAGAATTTAACTACTTCATAAATTGTGCTTATTCAACTATAAGCAAATTCAACAGCTTATTTAACTCTAATTCAACTTAACAACTTATTAAAAGAAAGAAATAGAACAAATGTAAACTTAAATAAGGTGTACCTTAGATTCAGCAGGAACAAGAAAAAAACAATAAGCTGTGTGGGCTTATGGCTTATTCACATAAACCCTAAATCACAACTAACAACAACCTAAACTAGTCCTAATGCTATCCAATAGCTCTAACCCTCTTGATACTCAGCTGCCATCCAATTCCATGTTGGTAACAAGCCTTGATCAAATAACAAGTATAACAAACACAACACCATTTTTTTGACAGAATTTTAAATGAAGACAACTAGTTAACTCTAAACATAATACTTTTATTACAACTGAATAGTTTTACAATACGAATTGAAATGAAAATGAAATTACAAAAACTATTTAATACTAAATCTAAAACAATTGAACTACTAAAATAAAACTGAAAAATTAAAAACTAACTAATTGCTCCGAGTGCTGGAATGATTGGGGTATTTATACCCGAACTTGAGCTCTTCATCTTCTCTAGATCCTTCTTCTCTCTTTCATCTCACCCTCCAACTCATCTCTCTTTACTGCTTCCCAGTTAAGCCGTTGATTATAATTTGTATAACTCCCGTATCGATGATGTTGGGACAGATGTGTAGTTATGTGAGTGAGTGAGGGAAATATGCACTCACTCCCACGTCATATCCACAATGAGATGGTTCGATTATGCCAGGTGGAATGGGTTGTGGTTAAAACTGAAAGACGATGGGTAGGTTAAGGTTGTGAGGGGCGCCATTAACCTAAGGTTAATTAGTGTGAGGTGGTGAGGGGATATAGTTAACTAGGGTTATGGTGGTTCTGGGGATTCGAGTGTGGTGAGGTGAGATAAATCTGTTTTGGGGTAGAATAAATGTCTCAGTAAAATGTTACTATGGGTTTTATAATATCAACCTGGTTGGGTCGGGTTAAGGGTTCGGGATAGGAGCGGGTATCGGGATGGGGGCTCGTAATGTGATTTTGGATGAAAGGAGAGAACCATGGGTCTTATACCCTGTCAAGACCGCGACTTTTGACTCATCTTGGGATAATAACATTTCCGGCCCTTGTGTTTGGGAAGCACTTTATCAAGATATAAATAACTTTAGGGATATTGCATATTCAGCCCTTGAGTTATTAAGCAATAAGA
Organism: Tanacetum coccineum; assembly: GCA_026074375.1. Classification (NCBI taxonomy): domain Eukaryota; kingdom Viridiplantae; phylum Streptophyta; class Magnoliopsida; order Asterales; family Asteraceae; genus Tanacetum; species Tanacetum coccineum. Next base: position 9,109 of record BQNB010180878.1, read on the forward strand.
GATGGGCTTTGGTTTGAACTTGGTTTCTTGCAGTTGACAGTAGAAGGCTTAGGCATGATTTTCTGGCTCGGCTTTGAAGATCTTTAGCTTCTTGATCACTCATCCGTTCTCGTGTTCGTTTTTGATCTGATATCTTGCAATATTTGGAACTAATCCATACACCTGCACACATAAAACTCAGATACAAGCAAATTTTTGCCATTATTGATACGTTTTGGGTTTATTTGGGCCTTTTAAGCTTAGAATAAGATATTGGTATTCTACAACGTTAACAAAACTTCCCCAGAACTAAAACGATTGTGTGTCCTCAACGCATATCCCATGCTCCGTAACACATACCGATTCAAACTCCCCAAACTAAGCCTTTAACAAAAAGAAGTAAAGTCAATTGGGGTAAATAATTTTCTAATTCACAATTACACACACCCGACTGTCCCATTTTCTAATATTTTTCTCTTTTTATGATTTTCCTGAGTTATTAACACTAACTACAATTTATTTGTGTTGACATAATGCAATGTTTTCATTACCACATTGTAACTTTTAGGATCATAGAACAAAAAGCACAATTAAGTGTCTAAAAGATAACTAGTCATCATCCCCGGATTTTACACTTTATTCTAATTCCCCCATGCCTGATACCAAGGTCTTAAATAACAAGAATCATCGAATAAATACAAGTTCTCATGGACACACACACTACTCATAAATACTAAAGTTGTGTACTTACTTTTCCTCACCGCAAATCCTACTTTTTGTATCTCATGAGTTTTACATAATCATATACCCCGAAGGCTCTTATAAAGACTTTTGTTATCGATATCTCTATTAATTCTCCAAAAATAAAGCGTGATGGTAAAGAACGCAATAATTAAGCTCTTAGCCCTTTCAAAGATCAAATGCGAAATCAATACAAAGCCGGACATCGAGCAACCAAAATTGGCTTTTTATTAGGCTACTTAAGCAAAGCACCATTCATGTCATATACCCTAAGGCTCTTTAAGACATGAATGGACCAATCTCATTTGCACCATATACCCTTAGGCTCTTTAAGGCACAAAACAAGACAAAAATTAAGCAACATTATTAACCTCAGTCCTTTAGTTAGGCGACAACATCCGCCACTGCCATCCGACAAGCATGCAGCAAACATATTCGACTTCGATTAATAAGTAAAAACCGGTGCCTTTTATCCTCGAATGCCACATCGATGCGAGTCGACAAAGGTTATTCCTACGTATGATGACACCGTACCTCTACCTTATAATGAAAACTCCATTATCAGTCGAGGCCACCTAGGCCTCCGACTGGACGATGAAGTAATCTTGCAGAAGATACTATATATAATTTTTGTATTTTTATGGCCAATTAAGTAATTCTGATGTGTACTCAACCTAATCCACAAAGGACCTAAAAGAAAACTTCTATTAGCTAATTATTAACCAAAAAACCATACAACTCTATTTATTAAACATTTATATATAGAGGTTGTGAAACAACGCCCTAATAGGAGAAAAGCCACAAGTAAATATACCCCAAATTATGAGCATAAAGAAATCCAACTATTCTACGTTTAATATCATGACTTATAAATAACACTATCATTTCTTGTTCTTCACAAAAGAAATTTTGCAAATGCTTAGCCTTATAAATTCCAACTTGGCATATTTAAAATCTACTTGAGATACACAAAGTCTTCATTTACTAACGATTCAAGTCTAGCATGTTTAAAGTCTATATGAGACTAGCATAAACTATCATCATTAATTGTTAAGGGAAAAAGCTAGAACTCAACACATTCAATCGGGTCAAAAATTACTTCTTATTCTTACCAGCGGAAAACCTACATTTTTGTCTTATTATTATTATTATTATTATTATTATTTTTTTTTTTTTGATTAAAAATTTAAAATTTTTGCTATTTTTGTGGGAGAACCGGGTACGGGAGAAACACAATAACAAGCACATCAAATCGATAGATTCCCTCCCCCAAAACTAAAACGAAACATTGCCTCAATGTAATTAAATGTCGGGTTCCTACGAAAATCTAAGCCGTTGATAAAGTATTGATATCATACAGAGAATACAATCGTTATAATCGATATATGATGAAATGATATTTACTCTCCCCAAACTAAATTTGTCCGCCACAAATGGATGAGAAAACGCGAGTTGCTTCGGAATTTAGGCATACGACAACGAGAGGATTCTTGAAATGTTGGGTTATAGTCCTGCCAAATCCCAAACACAAACAACGAAAACGAAGAGGCGATGGGGCCCCTCAACATCACAACCACATAGAGGTAAGAAAATAAAAATAGGAAAGAAAAGTATAAGCATGGGGTGAACTCCACGAAGCGGCTTGTTTTTGGTTACCGAGTCGCAAGCTCGACTCGGTCCTCAGAACGAAAGTTTTGTACCTTAGGGAGAGCAAATAGAAACGTTCAGTGAAACTGACTGCCACTCGGATGTGATGATTCCAGATCAAAAACAAATTCTCACTCCTAAAGAAAAATAAAATGGAAATTCCCTTATTGTAAGTGTAAGAATGAGAAAAGTCCAAAATGATAAATGCGAAGTATCTTCAACATGTAGAGTAAACATCTTCTTCCTTGGTAGAAATTAAGTGCACAACATTACTCTATACAAACAGACATTGGGTGGGCCTAGCAGAAGGAGAAAGAAATAGATGGTTCTTTGAAAACTAAAAGAGTTCCCCCGAGGACATAGATTCTCTTTAAATTCTCCTCCAATGTTACAAGATTTTTATCATGAATGGCATGATAAACTAGTATACCTGGTTTGAATAACTTTGTTCCTCGTTTCCTAGAGAATTGTCAGATAGCACTAGCCGACAACTCCACAGTGAAAGGCGAGTCGGTAATCTAACAAATGAATGTTTGGAGATAATAGTATTCTTGTGTCGTTAAGTCGTAGGTAAGAGCGTTATACAAATGAAATGGGTAAGTCCTTTTTCAAATCCTTTCGTTTGGAAAAATGATCATTAAAATCAATTGGATTATCGAAAGTGATTTGAATTGGCATGACAATGGTATTAATTGGAACATCACTTGAGACTTCCTTTTCATTTTCCTTGATTTCTTCAACTTCTTGAGAAAGAGGTTTTGGTTTTTTATGTAAGTAAGTTGCCAAGATACACATTATCTTTTTCCTAATCGCAATTCGAGTCATCATTTTCCACACAAATCGGACCAACGAGAAAAACATCGGCGTTTTCCATGAACAAACCTTCTCTTTGGTGAGAGTAGGGAAAGTAGGATTGCTACTTAAAACTTCAAGGGTGGTAGGGAGGGTAAGATCAATTCCCGGTGGAATCGAATCTTTTTCAAGATAATCTTCTAATTCACTTGCTTCCGGTGAAGTAAGTGTGGAGGAAGAAGAAGACTTAATCTCGACATCCTTATTATTTTCTTCAAAGAGCGGATTCACGTTGCTAGATCTGAAACTTTCATCGAATTCGAAAAGGGGATTTGAGGTAATTTGAAATGTTTCTTCTTGAAAGTCCTTTTT
>BQNB010180879.1:0-12639 GCA_026074375.1 Tanacetum coccineum
AAGACATTAAGCATCTACACGAATCAAATTGCCGAACGAAAAAGCTATTAAGCTCATAAAAGTTCATCTAAACACTATAAGCTCATGATGATACGAATAAGCTATTAAGAAGCTTATTTTAACAGAAAATAAGAGCTTCTAAACAATAAAAAAATGAAATAAGCACAGAAATAAGCTATTTTGAAACGCAAGTTTAACACACGATTAAGCAAAGATAAGCAACACGAGATTTAAAACAAACTTTAAGCTATTTTCATTACATCTTATTAATAAGCTTCTAAAATAAGCTAAGTACAACAAGCATCAAAACAGAAATAAGCTATTACAAATTTGAAATAAGCTAAAAAAACTTAAAAGCTAAACTAAAAAAAACTAACTACTAACTCCCTTCAGTGAGGGGGTGGCGTTTTTATTTATATGGGGTGAGAAGGGGTGATGTTGTAAATTGACCCCAATCATTAGCTCATAATTCCTCCAATCATTAGCCTTCTCTCGAGCTCACACGGATCGCCATCCTTGTAAATTTGATCCAGCCATTAGCTTTGTGACACGTGCCCTATCCAATTGCTTAATAAAAACGCATGCACTGTGTCCGTTTGATCATATAGTGTGAAAAGTGAAATGAATTTGAGAGTTAGAACTGTTTTGCCTTGCCACGTGTCCCATTTCCATTTGCTTAAACCTCACATAGTGCGTGGTCACGTGAGTGACTTTTGAATTAATTTGGGGCACATGCCCGATGACGTCATGCTCACCTCTTTCATTTCAATTGCAAATTAATTTGTTTTGGGCTAAGTTGCAAATGGGTTGGCCCGACCCATTTAAATGGGTTATGGGTCGGCCCAATAAAATCCGAAAACATCGTTGTACTTGTTTTCTCGTGCTCTTTCCGATCCTGTGCTTGGTTTTGTCCGGTTTTGTCTTTTCTTTTGTCCATTTCTTTAATATCCGTACCTGCACATACACAAACACAAAAACAAGCATATATTTGCTATTTTTATTATGTTTTTGGTCTTTTGGGTCGTTTTTCATGGTAAAAGATATGTATAAAATAGCAACTACCAGTTCCCTTTGTTGGTTTTAATTCAAAAAAAATATTTCTTGGATTTAAGGATAGTATGTGTGGCACTGCTATCCGCTATGCATAGATCTCCATCCTTTGCTTGATATTGTGCTCCATTGAGACTTATTTTTAAACTTCTATTATGAACATAAAGAAAGAATAATGAGTTCACATAATAGAGTTTATTTTATTTATTTTACATTAAAGGAAAATTAATTATACATAGTTAAACAAAGTTACTGAAAAGAAATGCATAATTATTTTACATAGGTATTATACATATTTATTAAGATCCAACAACTTTTCTTTCAAACTTCCAAGTCATTGAAAAAGTCTGAGGCAATAAGCTCAGTGTTTGTGTTATCAAACTGATCCACATGGTTCACTTCTTTCTCTTTTCCTTTATGAGATGCTTGGTAAAGCTCTAATAGATGTGAAGGTGTGCAACAAGCTTTAGACCAGTGATTTGCACTTCCACACCTGAAACAAGATCCTTCATGGTTTTGGGAGGTACCAACTTCATTATTTTTCTGATTGAAATCATTAACTTGTGGAGCATGGTAAGTGTTATTTCTTTGACCACGACCACGACCATTATAACCACCGCGGTGGTAAGTATAGTTTCGGTTAGGAAAATGGTTCTGGCCATAATGGCCACGACCACGAGGGTTACCTCTTCCTCTTTTGCTTCCAGAGTTTTTGTTATCATTATTGTTAACGGCATTTGCTTCTGGAATTGCTAACGATCCCGTGGGACGACTTTCATGATTTTTCATTAACAATTCATTGTTTTTCTCTGCTACAAGAAGATTTACATTTAAATCAGAGTATCTTTTGAAATTTTGCAATCGGTATTGTTGCTGCAAGTTTATGTTTGAAGCATGGAATGTGGATAAAGTTTTCTCCAACATATCTCCTTTAGTAACAGTTTGCCCACAAAATCTGAGTGTTCGGCAAATTCTGAATAAGGCAGAGGTGTACTCGTTAACCTTTTTAAAGACCTAGAACCTTTTCATCTCTAGCAGAAAGGAGCAAAAACTTCCCTTTGTTTATTAAATCTGATTTCTAAATCTTTCTATAAAGTGCTTGGATCATCACAATTTGAATACTCGAATTCTAGCATTTCATTAATGTGTTGATGGAGGAAAACATCAGCTTTCGCTTTGGTTTCCTCTGTGCATTTGTTGCCCTCTTGTATCGTTGCTAAAGCACCCATTGATTTGAGATGCCTTTTAACATATCCCGTCCATTGTATGTAATTTGCTCTAGTTATGTCAAGAGCTAAAAATTTGATATTTTCAATGTTCGACATTTTGTTGCTAAACACAAATAGAATAAATAATAAAGTCAATATCAAAATCCATATATATCATTAAGTAATGCAATACAATACAGTAAGTGCTATAAACAAATACATAACTAAGGAAAGTTCAAATTCATTTGGTGGGAGTTGAAAAAGCGGAATAAGAAGTAAGACAAGCATAATGATGACGACAATGAGAAGCGAGTGAATCATCTTTGAAAACTTCTTTGAGCAAGAAACTTGATTGAAGATAGAGGATGATTTGTTTTTCGCATGTTGGACTTTGTAGTTTGGATGAAGATTTAAATTTATAGCGAAAAATATAGACGTTGTAAAGCTGTTTGTTTCTATTTATAACCGTTAAAGAGCTGTTGTGTATATACATTTTATAAAAGTTTTTATAAAGAAATCGAAATAAGAAATAAACCCGATTAACACATTATGAAAAATTCAAAATATAAAGATTAGTAAATATGAGAATAAAAATTAGTGTACGTAAATAATTAACTATTAAGACATAAATAAAAGTTAGTTACCGCATAAGTAAATGTTAATTGCGTAAAGTAAATGTTAGTTACGTAAATAAAAGTTACTTGCAATAGAGTAAATGTTAATTGCATAAATAAAAGGTTAGTGATAACAATAATAAAAGTTAGCATAAGAATAAGATAAAAATAATTAGTAGTCCAAGATTGTCATATGTCCATGGTAGAATCTGATATGTGTCCATATAGTTTTTTTTTAACGGCAATATGTGTCCATATAGTTGATTAATAGTTATGCTTTTACTTGATGGTGTTACGAGAGAAAGTAAAATAAAAGAAGCCAAGGAATTTATATATAGAATGGTAGAAACATGTATATCATTACCTAATGTAAAAGCTACGTGACCCTTTTTTTATGGGTATATAAAATTCATAAGTAAAGTTATGGTGATATGAGAACAAATGAAAGCCCAAAAGATCAAACTGGTAAACTTATTGCTATATTGTACTCTTTGTCTTTAAGATTCAGTCATGATAAAAAGTTCGTAGAAAAAATGTTTGTTTTGGTTAACTATGAATTGCTTTGATAAAGTGGAAACATTTTTCGATTACAAAACCATCTTAAGAAAATGTTTACTTCGAAAAAGATTTTCTAAAACTTACTTGATTATAACGATGTGAACGATCGTGCTGATAACGTGTTGTAATTAACTAGTTTTATCACAAGATTATCATTATATTCAAGAACTTAAAAGACATACTAGAGAATTATTAGAGAAAGAATAGAATGTAAATTACCTATCAGTAGGTGAACTTGGTGCAATTCATTTCATAGATACGAATAATTATTTATACTACTACATATTACTATACATTCACTATACATTTACTATACATTTAACCAAGTAAATAATGGGTACAAGTAGTAGCCATATTATTAATTTATTGTTGACAATTGTGGCATACATTATATGCACATGTTAACTGATATTTCATAAAAAAAAACAATTTTGCCACTAAAAACATAATTTATTTGCCACTCATCTTTTAAACAATCCTTATTTGCCTCTAAAAAACAAAACATGTCGGTATTTGCCATTAAACTTGTTTGAATGTGTATTTTAAGTAGTTAGGACTTAACGTTTAAATATTCCGTTAATTTTGAATAATATTCCGTCAAGTCATTACCTCTTGCATATCTATATTTGATCTGAAGTTACATATACTGTATTGAAGAGTTTTGTTTTCTACATATTTCACTAGCGACACTAGGGTCTATGAAAGCATATCCATAAGCATTTTTATTTATATTTTTAGGTTACTTGGGTTTCCTTTTGAATATTGCGAGCCGTTAAATTCTTGAAGATATTTTTATATAGCTCATAGCCGGCGAAGGTAACCTTTAAGGTGTTTATAAGTATATCCATAAGCTTAGTCATAAAATTGGTTGGGTTTGGGACTAATTCACAAAAAGGGTTTTACTAACAATCAACCCTATTGGTGTTGTTTAAGCTGGATTGTTTAAATAAATTATGCGACTTATTGATCTCAAAAATACTTACCCATAATTAAATTTAACATTGTCAGTTTTAAAAATGAGATTAGAATAATCAATAATTATAGAATAATGGTTTATTAAATGTGTACACGACAGACTAAACAATTTTTATTTTTATTTATGAATTGCTTAAAACAACACCATAAGATATGTTGGTTGTTTGCCTAATTACTTTACCAATAGTATAACGGCGTAATTTGGTTACTTCTCTATCAATTAGATATTTTAATAAGAAAATAAGAGACCGTTTAGCTCCCTATTCTTTTAGTCTCTTCATCAGTTTTACATTTTGCGCCGCTATCGTACACCATAACCATTATGTGGAAACGAAATGATGATTTTATAAAAAAGTAAATAATTAAAATACAAAAAAAATAAAATTATAATATAATTATTAAACTAAAAAAAAAATTAAAAAATAATATTTAAATTTAAAAAAAATTAATATAATAAAATTTAATAATTAAAAAAAATAAAATAATAAATAAAAAAATTAATAAACAAAATTAAATATATAAATAATATTTATTAAATATAAACAATAAAATAAAATATAAACATAATTATATAATTAATAAATTTTATAACATAAAAGAAATTTATTATTTTTAATTTTTTTTAATTATTTCTTTATGTAAATTATAATATATAATTCCAAAAAAAATAATATAAATAATTAAAAATTAAAAAAAATTTGTAACCATAATTCTTATTATAAAACATAATATGATAGAAATAATATTAATATTCATAAAAATAATTATTATAAATAATTTATTCATATATAAATAATTTGAAATAAAAAAAATAATATTAATACTATTATAGTTTTTAATTAAATTAAAAAAAAATTAACTTAAATAATTAAATAAATATATTAAGGATTTTATTTTTTTCTGTGTGAAAATAATATTCTAAGTCTAAATATAATTATTATTAAAAAAAAAGATTTTAATTTTTTTAAAAGATAATAGATTTTATCATTTAAAAAGAATTTATTTAGATAATATTATAAAATGTAAATTAATCATTAAAATTTAAAATAAAAATGCATAAACATAACGAATAAATTATTGTGAATAAAATATAATTTAAATTTTAAAAGTTATTTAGTATAATATTTATATATTGTAAAAATTAATGTAATAAATATATATAATTAAATTTAAAATTATTAAATACAAAAAAATATAAAATATATTGATCATTAAGTTATTTCTTCAAATTTTTAATATATTTTACCGTGAGCAAGGTTACAAAAATTGTGAATCGTTATCCGGATGGTCGACCATCTTGTAGCTTGTAAACGGGATAAGGAGGGGGCATTAATCGGATTGGCATTTTTGCTGGCAAAAATTGTGAGTATTTTTGACTGGTTTTTGTGTATTTTCGGCGAGTTTTAGAGTTTTTATTGGCATATATGATTTATAAAAAAAAACATTTTGTAATAGATAGATTTAAGTAGTTACTATAAGTGATCAAAACAAGTTTACGGTGAGTTTTAGGTACTTCCAACTAGATTAGAAGGTTTCCTACAAGTTTGACCACCGTTGATCGTCGTTGACCACGGTTGACCTATTTGTTTGACCCAATTACATAAATCGGCAAGGTCGGTGGCCTTGTAGTGCCTAGGCAGCGCTTAATCGGCCTTGTAGACATTTTTTTGCAACACTGACCGTGAGTAATTCAGTTAGGAATACAAAAAGTGTCGATTAGAATGTAACAAATAGTTTTACTTTATTTAGAATGTTTAGTTAGTTTTAGTTTAAGTAATTTTATAATAAGGCTTAATAGGCCCAATAAATGTTACTTAACAAGTTAGGGTCATCCGCGCTCTGCTGCGGGATATTTCGCGGCCGGTGTTTTCGGTTGGACGTGTTAGAAGGTATATTTTTGTAAAAAAAAAAAAATTAACGGTCGTTAAGCAACGACCGATTTAAAGCACTGTTTTGGTGCATTTTTAAAAAAAAAAATTAACGGTCGACCGCTAGTGGGGAAAGGGGTATTTTACAAAAAAAAATTAAAATGAGGGTAGTTTTCGTAAGTTAAACACATAGGTGCGACCGGGGGGTTTTTCGTAATATTTGAGGGGGCTATTTCGTAAATAAAAAAAGGATCGGGGTCAGGTGCAGGAAGGGGTCGGCACTTCGATCAAAGAGACAATACCGATAATGTGGGCATTTAATGCACACTAAATCATTAAGGCCATTTAATGCTTGCGAGAGGGTATTCCGAGGATAAAAAAAGATATTTTATTTTAGAAATTTTTTTTTAAAAAAGGGGTGCAAAAAAACTGGCGAGAAGCATACCGGCGAGCGTTGCGTGTACGATAGCGGAGCGCAGTTTCCAGAGGTTTGAGGAAACTTAAATGTTTTAGCGAAGTTTGTGGAAGCTTAAAGGTTTTATTCATAAAAAAACTGACCGATGCTTAAAGATGTGCTGAGAGGGTTTTCCGAGGGAAAAAAAGGAAAGTTTTAATTTTAAAAACTCTTTTGAGCAAAAAACTGGTAAAAAAAAAATTAATGTTAACAAAAAAATTATTTTAAAAAAACCAGACCGATGCTAACCGACTGTGCGACGAGGGTATTTGAGAGAAAGAAAAAAGGAATATGTTATTTTTTAAATAAAATTTAGAAAAAAAAAAAACGGGACGCGTGATTTGCGGTGGTGAGCGAAAGCTATGAAGCGCGAGGTTTGAGGAAACATTAGGGGTTTTTATTTATCTAAATAAACAGTCCGATGACTAAACAGCTGCGCGAGAGGGTATTCTGAAAAGATAAAATGTATAGTTTTATTTTTATAAATAAAAATTTAGAAATAAAAATAGGGATGATTAGCGTCGAGCGCGAGGTTTGAGGAAACTTAAAGGTTTATTCATAAAAAACAGACCGATGACTCAAACAGCGCGAGAGGGTATTCCGAGAAAAAAAAAGTAAAGTTTTATTTTAAAAAGTTTTTGAGAAAAAAAAAGTTAAAAAAAAAGTCAATTTAAAGAAAAAAAAAAACCTCATTAAATGCCGGGTCTAAAAGGACGGGCCGCATTAAAAAATTTCGGGTCGGGGCGTCTGCCTATTGTATAGTATATATAATATATAATACGATAGTGATTAAGAGAAAATAAGAGTGTTTAAAAAACACTATAATACACTCCCTTATTAGAAGGGAGGTAAGTGAAAACACACAACTTGTAATCCCTCCTTTCTTTTCTCTCTTAATACAATTTTCGCTTCTTTTAGGTTGCTCGCTATAATAAGGTCGACCGACTCGGTCGACGTAGGTCGTCGTCGGTCGGCCTTATAGTAGTGATGCCGGTCGTTATAGGTCGTTGGTCGCTACCGATCGTTCCAACGATCGGTGTCGTGGGAAGAAAGTGCCAAATCCTTGTCTCCTTTTATTGTTTCTGTGTTTATGTATGTGTTAGTGTGTGTTGTGTGAAACTGTGAATGTGAAGAGAGGTGGGAGGAGGAAAAAGAGTGTCTCCTTTTTTTTATTGTGATAATTTTGTTTTAACTTTTTTTAAAAATATTTTTGATACTTTTGTTTTAACTTTTTTTTTTAAAATCATGATCAAATATTTTTTTAAAAACTTTTTTTTATGTTTTTTAACATTTTAATGAAAAAAAGTAAAAAAAAATGAAGGTCGTCTTATAGTGGCAAAAAGTCGCATGTAGGTCACCGGAGAGAGAAAGCGGATGTGGCAGGAGAAAATGTAGGTCGCTGCAGGTCCTTATAGTGACCAGCCTTACTTCTCTATCTCTCTCTAATTCTCAAGTGCTTAACCATGATACATGTATGATACAATGACATAAAAGTGACCTAACAAGTGGTATCATACGCCATTAGAGGATTAAGAGTGATTATGTTTGTGAAATACGTTACGGTTCATTCATTTGTGATCGAATTCCATGTCAGAAATGATGTGATCGGATTTGATTGTGATTTTGGTTACGTAGTGTGTATTTCGATAGCGGTTTGAAGAGTATTAGTGAAATTCGATTGTGTTCTGAGAACGAATTGTGGAAATTCGATTCAGTTTGGATCATGTTAGTGAATTTCGACTAGATTACGTTGTGGTTTGGGATCGAATTGTATAAATTCAATTAAGTTTAGTCGTCATTCTGGGTGCCAAAAAGTTTTCTATTCAAATTCGGTTGTCAATTTAACATTGTAAACGTATCATATTTCTTAAAAATGGCGGGAAAAACAAAATTTTGACTAAATTCGATTGGAAAATGTTTTATTAAGTTTTGAGTAAAATTCGACTCCATAATTGTTGTGTTTTTTATCGAAATTCGATTATAACACTGATTTTGGTTTAAAATTCGATTGGATAACCGTTTTCTGATCAAGATTCAACTAGAATAACCGTTGATACCGAAATTCGTTTGAGATTGTAAATTCGATTGAATAATTGCTGATACCGAAATTTGTTTGAGCTTATAATTTCGATTGAGTAACCGCTGATACTGAAATTCAGTTGACATAAAAGTGACCTAACACCGTGTTTTGAATAACTAGAATCACATACTTACATAGTGACTTACTATAGTAATGTAATAGAACAAAATTATTAACTTTATTAAAACCCGGAACTTGGGCCATAAATGCATTTAATGCAAACTGACCCGACTCGGCTGTTTCCGATGGGTTTGGCCGATTCCTATACGTTTAATGCTTCTCTCACTTTCCTCCACTCACGCGCCTTTACTCAGATGCTTCCCACTCATCTTCCTCCTCACACTCACAAACCTTTCTCTCCCACCTCACTCGCCCAGATAAGATAACACGTATCTCTCCTACCCAAATAACCAAACTCACTTCACATCTTTCTCTCTCTCTAAAAACACACAACCACAAATTTATCTCTAAAAACACTGGAGCAAATAACTCAGCCACCTACCGAATTCAATCACCACCACGCCTATTTATAATGTTTGTATCATAAACAATTATGGTATCATATTAGTGGATATATACCTCGGAAAAGATAATCAACACTTTATTAACAACTTATAAACATAAACATGTCCACGAAATTTAGTTCACTTCTACATGCAATGCACTGGATATTTGTTAACTTTAACTACAGTAGTTAATATGCACCCTGATACATTAATTCTAGATACATTATTGATATGGGCTCTAAGTCTCTAACACAAGCATTAATCATGTTATGCTTCCAACTTTTCAACAAGGATCACAGAAGTACATACAAATATTGATTCATGGTCATCTTTGAAAATTTCCAATCGATTTTGGCCGAGAGGTAACGATATAGTTGATAGCATATCTGTTTGCAGTATAGTTGACTAGCATATCTGAGAAACGCAATAGTTCTACTGCGTCACATAAAATGGAACTGATCTCAACTTTATATGTTAAGTCGTCATAACATGTTACGACCATAATGAATAAACTAAATGCTTACAAAAACTCGTGCAATTATAAAACTGTATGACAAAAGATGGAATCACCAACTGAAGTTACGCAGAAGTGGCAAGAGCATCAGCAAGATGGAATCACCAACTGAAGTTACGCAGAAGTGGCAAGAGCAGCAGCATTATCCTGAAGCTCTTTTCTCCTAAGATACTCATGCAGAATAGTAAGCCTAGCTGTCTCAAATGCAAAATACCCGATGGCTGAAAAACAAGCACTATGAACAACTCTAGGCCCCATTCCTCTCGTAAATCCAACCCACCCTTCTTCCTTCAAAATCTGCTTAACTGTCTGAGACACACTTAAAGCAACGGCATCTGAATGAATCTGAGTCATCAACCTCGTTTTGATCACATCCAATGGTGTGGTCAATGAAGCGGAAATGGCACCAGCCAATGCCCCACAACAAACACTCTGAAACGGCTCTAAACTGGCCTGGTTAAACTTGATCAGAACAGCAGCTTTCAAGTACTCAAAAGACGAATAACTCAAAACACCAGCAGGCAAATTCCTCAACAGTGTAGCTGAGTAACCTGCGTAAAGACCCAAGATTCCATCTTTTTCCAAAATCTTCAACAAAACTTGCCAAGATCGTCCTTTTACTGCACCCGATTGCATTCTTTGAGTGATCAATTCTTTAGGAACCATGATAGCCGATGATATTATATTACCCATCGCACCAGCTGTAGGAGGGATTAGAAGAGGAGGGTAATTTGGGAGTTTAGACAATACAGATTTACCTAACTCACATGTCCCGAAATACATAGCAGAAGAGGCAGTTGACCCGACAATAACAGCAGAAACGCCTGAATAAAACCCTAAGATACCCTTTGTTTGAAAAGTCTTGACAAAGGCATCGAAGGTGTTGGCGTAAATTTTAGATGCTCCTTTGGTTTGTAGTTTTGTTTTGATGGTGTCGAGAGGGTGGAGACAGACATAAGTAAACGCACCGGCTATACCACCGGCACCAGCGCCAATAAGGGCACGTTCAAAAACAGATAGAGTTTTGAACAAAGCGTGAGTCTTGGGCGAGCCTCGAACCGTGGGCTTAAGCCAGTTTAAGTCAAGTTTGCGTTTGGTTTCAGGTTCTAAAGAGATTGAACTTGATGCGAATCTGAGACTGGTTTTTCGGGACGATGATGGTGATGATAAAATGAGGGTACCGTTAAGATGAGTGAATAGTGAATTGAAATCTTCAAACGAATCACAAGGAGAAACCGAGTGGATAAGAGACATGGATTTAGAATTAGGATTTTCCATTGGAAAGGTTTTTAAGTATAAGCCTAACCAAATACACAACTTACAATCTCAAATTCGATCCCAGCCGTGCTAACTCGCTCTTTTTGCTAGCCACGATTTCTTCAACCAATTCTCGGCCATTCCATCTATCAAAGAAAATGGATAAAAGTTTATATCAAATGAAAGGATGAAACGCATTTGATAGTGATGTTTATCACGCATACTATAATTCCAGAAATACGCAAACACACCCACCACATATAACCTACCAACAAAGTCACCACATTTGATTTTAACAACTAAGCACATAAGAAATCATATATTAGGCCTACTGAACGCCTTTTGTTTCCCAAATAACAAACTCGATGATTCCATTGTGATTCTATAAACATATATGGAGTACATCTTTTTTTAGGTAACCATAGTTCCCGACCTTTTGGTCATTTAATCAACGGGGTTTAAACCCACCGCCACACATATCCAAATCGGGTAAAGCCCTCCCCTTTCACGAGGTTGGCGTGGCCGCTTCAGGGTTGTTTGCAAGAATTGAACCTAAGACCTCACACACATTAGTGGTATTAGACACAAGGCATTTACCACTAGGCCACCCCTGAGTGGTTAACGGAGTACATCTTTCCCTTACCTAAAAACTGCCTTTGACAATAATCGATCACAAGACACAAAAAAAAAACATTTCTTAACATTTAACAGCAACAATCACCACCAAATTGCCTAGTGGCAAGGCATTTAACCTCCTCAAAAGAGATCTAGGGTTCAAACCTCGCTAGGTACAAATTTGAGGGCCATGGAAAAGGTAAGGTCTGCAGGGACGGAACCAAGGGGGTTCCCGTGGGGTCCCGGGACACCTATAGATTTTTTCGATGTAGTGATAATTTTTGGAAAAAACATAGATTTTTCCTAAATGCATCTTGAATGCACCCGGACCATCGAAATGTGTCTCTAGTATTACTGTTTAAAAAAAATTGCGCACCCAGTCATATTTGGTTCTGGTTCCGTCCCTAAACAGTCACGTGTAGCTCGGTTAGGCTGCGTACATCTGAAGTCAAATACTCGCCCTTCCCGGGTAATATGAACAGGGAAAATTAAGACCCAAGATTATTAATTAAATAGGATATTATCAATTTCTAATCATATAAAACTTATAGGATTCTTAAACATAGATACCAATCAACCAAAATTAAGACCCAAATAAAAGCAAAGGTTAGAACAGTGACAAAAGACACAACCAGTGGTAGGAAATGAAATATACCGGTGGCAGCTGCTGTTTGTTTGATTTTGTGTGTGTCAAGTTGAACTAGAAGAGTTCTTAGGATAGAATCGATGATGATGCTTGGTTCTTTGGTTTGTGGGGTGTTTCTTTAAGCTTATTTACAGGCTTACGAGTTTTATCTATTTTGGGCTTATGTTTCATGATCTTGGGGTGGTTTGGTTTGTTGTTAGGAATAACAATGAGTATCGGATTTAGTATGGGGTAGAATGACAATGGATATGAAAAAGTGTATGATTACGATTGTTTATGTTTGGATGACAAAAT
>BQNB010180883.1:0-12638 GCA_026074375.1 Tanacetum coccineum
AGTATATGTATAAGTGTTATTAATGAATATATATATATATATATATATATTCATTAATAACACTTATACATATACTTGTACGTGTGTAGTCGTATACCTTCCCAAGAGCCAACGAGCAAAGACGAATACAATAAACATGTGCACCACCACATAAATGATAACAATATATATAAACTAGCAATTTATTGTAGTTTATGCATGAAGTCGTTAGCCTAAACTTGTAGACTAAGACTGGCCGTATTTACTTAGGTATTTGACGGTGTGATTCATTGCCATACTTGGGTATAATTACCATTCGCGGAGGACTACCTACTAAGGTGAGTTCATAGCCCTCCTGCTTTACAATTATTTAAATCAAGGTTGTCAGGATCGAGATCTTACTTAGGATCGTTTTCAGCTTTGAAATATCATAATCGTAGGATCGGATCGGGATCGTAAGATCCAAGGTTATTTTTTTATATTTCTATATGTTTTTATATAATATTTTATATAATGAGCATTTACATATATCCTAAAAACACTTCAATATTTATATTTTTTATCCAAACATTCTTTAATAGCCTTTTACATCATGCATTGATAACTTGTGTTTTGAAGAAATATTTAATTTTTCAAATTTTATTGGGTATATATGAAATTCCCCCTTATATGATAAACGAATCTAAATGGATGATAAAAGAAAAAAGTTATATGTTCAAGTACCATGGTAATAGAACATTAGATATATTATAATACATACTTGCACAAAGTTCATTCATGTTTCAATCGATAAATGAAGATTTGGATAAAAAAAACTACATACGTGCACCTACTTCATGTTTCAATCGTTAAACGATTATGGATAGAAAAAAATATGAAACCGTCTTGATGAAAATTTATAAACCTTAGCCTAAATTACCAAAAGTCCAAAATAAGGCTATTCTACGATCCTACGCGATCCGATCCGATCCTACGATCCTATCTACGATCCTACGATCTAGCGATACTTGTTTCGATCCTACTTGAATTGCGATTTGTTACGATCCTGGATCATTTTTTGTTTGTGGGAATCGTTGGATCGTGCTACGTATCAGGATCGCGTTTTGACAAACATTGATTTAAATGATTTACAGCCTTTGGGAGTGAGCACATGCTTTGTTTTACAAATTGGACGACATTTAGTGTACATTTTACAATGAATTACATGTTGCACTAGTAGCGCTAAACCACTGAGCCCATTATCATCCAAACTGGTGCAATTACTGGATTGTAAGCTCGAGTGTTAAAATAGAATCTATTTGGGTATTGAAGTCCTCGTTTGGTGTGAGTAGCTTCTCACTGTGTCCGTTTGTCCGGGGCAACGCAAACGTATATCCATGTCGGCATTGGGATGTTGCGGGGTTTGTGTTAGAACATCATTCACGGGCAATTTTGGCAATTTTTGCATTCATAAGCATGTCGCAGCTTCAAGTGTACGAGGCTTAGGAATACGTAAGACTTTTTAGATTGTTAGGCATTTGTTGTTTAAGCATACACTTTGGAAATCTTGCGTCCTTACAATGAATTTACACAAAACCTATGAAGTTCAACCAATTTTTATGTGACGTTTTAAGCATGTTTTTTTCAGGTCAATAAGGCACGAGGTGCCAAGATACATTGGGCGTCACTCTTTGGAGAGTCGCTACTAAATATTTGGGTCGTATTACATTTTGGGAACATTTGTTATAAAGACCGAATCTTTAGATTTATATTGGTCCGCACAATTTGAAGTTATGAGCTTATGTAATAAACAAGTATTTTGTTTAACCCAATGTATCTTATTAAAACGACATGTATAGTGGTCGTTCATATATCTTGTGCTATTGATCTATGAAGTAACGCTCCCGGATACATTATTCCGCTGCGACCTATGCTTGGGGGTGTTTACACACATGCCTCTTTGCAAAGAAGCACTACAAGAACAAACGGGCGAAGCAGATATCTCATAAGGGATGTAATGTAAAAAGGGAAACAAAAGCTCGGGATTCGTAAAAGTTTGGCTTATGTGTCATCTAATAAGTTACCTTTTAATGTAGACAATATTTACTAGTTTCATTTTTAAGTACTTGTAGTATGTACTGGTGGTACCGTAGTGTGTACCACATTTTGGGGATCCGTTGATCAATCTTTAACGTTGTATGCTATACATCTGTTTTATGTGATGATGTGGTCTTCATGTAGCCCAATGGGTGATTCGATTATCATCACTGTTTTTTTGTTGGATTTTACAGTAGCAGTAATATTATAGTTCTTGTTTCAACACGAAAATGATGGTAGATAAACATATTGACTTAATGTTATATCAGATTATGATTCTTTCCGATACATATATGATGGTATGATTCAAACTTGTTAAATACAAAAATCAAATGTGATTAGTCAAAACAAAAAAGAAATAATGTAAAATCGATTGTGATGAACCAGTATATCATATATGATATATAAAAGGTAAAATTATGTAACAAATAAAGATCCAACACTTATTTATAATCAAAAGAGTACTTTTTAACAATATCATATATGATAACTCAAATAGAAAGTAACCTAATGTAAAATCACATATGATTTTACCTAGGAGTATTCATATGATGATATAAACACTTAGTCATGTAATCAAAAGATCGCACAAAAACAAAGAGTATGCTGAATTCATGATTAAACCAAAACCTTCTTATTATTGAAACTACTATTCTTCTTCTTAAATCAATTCTTCTTCGTTTTCAATCAAATCTACTTTTTCTTGAACAACTTCATCCTGGGCCACGACGACTTCATCTTGATCCTTAAACATACCCGTGCACGTCCTCTTGGTTAGGTTAGTACCTCTTAAGCAAAGAACATGGGAATTCCTGTTCCTCATACCTTTTAAGCGTTCTCTTTCCCTCTTTTAATCCCGCACCTTTCAATCTTCTGAAAAAATACATATGAAAATAAAAGAATAAAGCTAAAACAGTCACCTAAAAAAAATAAAATATCATATATGATACATCAGTGCCATATACATATGAAAAAGAAATATCATATATTGTATTTCGTACGAAATTATATATTATAGGATATATCAAAACACATTAACCAAAAAAAACTATTTTTTTTTTGATCGGCGATATTATTAAAGAACTAGCTAAGGAGCTAGAAATTAGCAAGAAATAAGTGCGGATTTTGTTTTAAGCAATCCGTCCCAACGAAAAGAGGGTTTTACATTCTATGCCCGGACACCAAGTAAAACGATTTAGAAATAACTTCATATAAGAACATTAAGCTTTAATCAGCTCTTTCCGTTCAAGTTTTTTTGTTACGATTACCACCACAAAGAGCTCTCCACATCAGTAATACACACCTTTCAAACATCAATTTAGTTTTAGAAGCCATTCGAATGGTAACAATCCCAGCCCTTCCACGTTAGCATACATCAATCTCCATTTACGGCACTTTCTCACCACCTGTTGATAAACGACGAACACGTTGTTGCCATTATTCAACAACTTAAGCTAACTGATAAGCTAAATAACATCTTAATTCAGCTTATATCAACACATTAATTAATAGGGGCTTATTCAGACATAAAAATAGTAATTAATAAACCTTATTAACACATTAGCAACATAAATAGGACTATTAGATAGCTTATAATTCATCAAAAATTAAGGCATAAAAGTAGCTTTATACACCAAACAATAAATACAGATGATGATGATGATGTAAACTGATTTATCTAAATACCTATTAGTTAGCTTTAACTAGCAATAATTAATTTCAGATAATTCGTTCAAATAAGCTTTATTTAAGCTCATAAATTAGTAAGCTTTAATCACATCAATAAACTAAAATAAAAACAGATCCAAACCTGAGGTTTTAATCAACTGAAAAAAAGGAGATAATCGATTCAAAAATAATCTTAATGATTGCGATCGATCCATTAGTGTTTGTGTTGATGATCAATTAGTTGTGGATCGGTGTAGAGAGAGAAAAAAAGAAGTGTAGGTATGTGTGTGTATCAAATGAGCTGGTAATAGAAAATAAGTTATATATAAGACAAAAATACCCCTCTAGTGTAAATAGACAATTTAATCTTATCCATTGGATGAGATGAAGATAGAGGGTGGGGATGAGTCCCCCGGTATCCACAAAATGTTTGGTATCCAAATGAACTTAAATCTTAAAGTTTTCGTTTTAACTTTTTAAACTTTATACTTTTTGTTATATTTTATAATTCGTAGTTATATAATAAAAAACAAAATTATAAAAAACAGAAAGCAAAAAAATAAAGAGGACTTTAAGGTGCTGTTTGGTTCGTAAATTCAAAATTGCGTAATTCTAAATTTCAAGAAATTTCAATTTTTGAGGATTTAAAATTTCAGAATTTAAAATACATTTACATGTATGGTTTATACAAATTTATAATATTTTAAAATATGTTCTAATGTTTATTATTGCAAATTTTTTAAAGAGTGATGAATAAGGGTTGGGTTACTCTGGTCAAAAGTTTTAATTGGGTTATGAGGTTGGAAATTTTTGGCTAACTCGATTTCGAGTTGATCCAATTGACCCGAATAAAAAAAATTATTATTTTTTTCATTTAAACAAGTACAAAATAAGATAATTTATTACATTTTACTTATATTCGTTTTGACCCAGACCCGAATGAACTCGGCCGAGTTGACCCGACGCAAATTGACCTGAAACCGATTAAACCGAACTCAAATATATTCGGATAAAATTTTTTTAGCCTTTATCCGACTTTGACTAACCCGACACAATATTTAAAAAAAAAATACAAATAATACCAAAAAAACACCCATAACCAACCCCAAATTGGATACTCCTAAACTTATTACTTCCCCATCCGTCCCATTTTTATTCTGTTTCACTGGTTTCCAATATTGGGACGTCCTAATTTAATTGTCCACTACTAAAAATAGATAAGGAAGTTTGATCAAGTTTACTATATTACCCTCATTTAAAATTTATTATACAAATAACTTATAAAGAAGACTCTAATTAAAAAAATTAAGGCTAAAATATGTCAATCTGTCAAAAAGTAAGAAGAGAAAGTACAGTAATAAAATGCACTTTTACTTAAAGCCTAAGTTTTTTTTGTCGGAGGACAATAATTTTGGGACTGAAGGAGAGTATCTTACCAAACAAGACACATGTAGGCTTCTATTTTATGATGACTAAAACAACTTTAATTATTGATTTTATTTTATATTTATTTCTCATTTGAGCTAAGCTTCATATAGTTAAGGGGGTAGTTATGTTTTTTTTATTAAAACTTGTTAAATTTGACACCCAAACCCCAAATTTGTATATCCATTTCTTCAGCTTTGTTTTCTTCTTCAAAGGTAAAAAATCCTTAAATTTTTTCAGTTTTATTAATTCCCATCTATTTCTTGTATTTTTATGTGTATGCGCGCGTGGGCGCGTAGTTGTTTTTGTGAAATTTGGAAAGAAAGAAAGAAAAATAAGAGTTGCATATCAAGTGTTTGATAAAATGTCCCCTTTTGATTATCGAAAAATGTTGTTTTACTAGTTTTCAGTCCTTGGTTCATTTTACTTATTCCCCTTTTGATTAATTTTGTAGAATTAGATAATGTGTGGTCGAATTATGTTACGCGCAGAATTAGATAATAAATATGATTATATTTAATAACTTATTAGATAATGTGTTGTTTACATAATGTATTGTTTAATTATGCGCACGCTGTTTGTAGTGGGTTTTCTCCTCTGTTTTAAGATGGTTGAAGTTTTCATTATCCGAGAATAGTTGGTAATTACCAAGTTTAGTTCTGAGTTGTTTTTTCTATGAACATTTGATAAAATAGAGAAAACGATATAGAGGGTTTATCGGTTTACATTTCACCGTGACACAGATTTAATATCACCGTTTCTAACATATCCATGTACATGTGACAGGTGAGTTGTCAAAGAAACCGAGAGAGTTATGGAACGACTTGGAGAGGATGAGATCTTCTCAATTTTTGAACGAATTCCCAACCAAGAAGACAAAATATCGTTTTCTAAAGTTTGCAAGAACTTCTTCAAAGTTGCATGTTTTGAGATGCGGTCTTTAAAAAATAAGTCTCCTGTACTATACGATATGCTAACTTCATCCCCGAAAATGTCTTGGTTTGAATGCCATGCACCACTTTTGAACAACCACATGAAACAAATAGCCAAGTCATGCCCCAATATCCACCACCTAGATCTTTCTTTAAGGCAATATCATCATGGGGTGCGTAAGTTGGAGTTTGATGATGTTGGCGTGTGTGCAATCGCGAATGCTTGCATTCATTTGGATCGTGTGAATCTAAGTGGGAGGTTACGCTTTACGGAAATAGGAATTGGCTCCCTTGTAAGATCATGCAAAAATTTAACAGTATTAATTTTACGAAACTGTATGAATGTCACTGACAAATCATTGAAAATGATTGGAGAAGCAACTCATTTAAAATATTTATCTTTGCGAGATTGTTATTTGATTAGTGATTTGGGTTTGGAGTATTTGGCCAATGACGATTTGAGGTATTGTTTGGAGACACTATACCTAAATAATTGTCATAGGATTACCGATAATGGGGTTATCCACTTGAAGAAATTGGCTAGTCTAAGAGACCTGCATTTGTCTAACTCTGCTTATATCACAGACTATGGGGTTGTGGCCATATGTGAGCTCCCAAATCTTAATATATTACATTTAGATTTCTTGATCAATATAACTGACATTTCATTGCGTGAAATTGGTAGCAAGTGTTTGAAGATGTTGGTGTTAAGTTTGGAGGGTTGTGAGAAAATTACTAGTGTTGGTTTACATGCTTTTTCTGGTCATCAAACATTATTTAGACTTAGGTTAGCCTCATGTTACAAACTCTCTTTGGAAGATGTCAAGCCAATTGTTATGTCCAGCCCAAATTTGAGGTGTCTTCGGCTCAGTAGGAGTATGAAGAAGCCGATGTCAGAGGCATGTTATGAATACCTAAATACTAATACCCATCGGTGTCGGGTATACTGGGAATAACCTTTTCGTCACTACCGGTTAAACTTGGGATTTTTATATGTTCTTGCTAAACTTGTGCGCACTCAGAGGTTAGTTATGGTGGTCTTTGATTTTGCTTATATGGCATTGTTTCAGTTTATGTTGTAATTGTGGTTTTTTTTTTGTATGTATAGAATTGAAATTGAAGCATCGTCACTCTCCATTTGGTTTTAAACCGGAAAACAAGAAGAAGAGACGTATGAAGCATCCTTGTGGAATACTTTTGTTTAGTTTTTCCAATATCCATTTACGCTTGTTAGGTACATTTACGAAATTTTTGTTGCAGGAGAAACTTGTGAGTAATCATGATTTTGAATATTATAGAGAGACCCGTTAAGGATTACTTGTGATTATGAACCGTTGCATCAAGATTTATGAGTAAGAAATGTGTGATAACATACACTTTGAAGATTAGCACATACCTTGAGCTTAATCAATAGCTAGAGATACTTTTTATACTATCTATAACACTTTGAAGATTAGTACTACATACTTAAATGGAATTGCATCATTCCGTTTACGATTGTTCCTAACAAAGATACTAACCTGCAGTTCCCTATCAGGATCGATATTGTATTCAGTATCGATATTATACTCATTTTCTTCCTGTACACAGAACTTAACTACTGCAGTACCAAAATACAGTTAGCCAACATTCTAACCTGACATGGCAACAAAAGGAAAGAGCCACTAAATCAACAATTGAAAGAACTTTCTTTTTAGTGATTCACCAACTTCGTTTGTAGTGTTAAATTTTTGTAAAAAGCGTTGATAATCGTAAACGCACAATTGAAATCAGTTTTCACAATTTAGCAAAGTTGGTCGCACGCTCATAAAACAAATTAAAAATACCAAATCCAAAAGACACTTCTAATGTGCAACTGCATTTAAGGTTGGTCTAGTTCAGATCAAAAACAGGTCAAGGCCATAAGAAACATACCCGAACCCGACACTATTTGAATTCTGACAAGTCAGGCTCGATTCAGGTTAGGTCTACTCAGGTCGGGTCAACCAGAATACGAGTGAAATGGTAAAGGCCGCCCAACTGTACTTAGTTTAAAAAGAGAATTTATAAAATTTATATTAAAAAAAAACCTTATCCAAGTCAATTAGGTCAAACAGAACCCGAGGTAGAGACATATAAAACAATTGACGAGAGTAACCCATCCAGGTCATTCCTGGAAACTATTAACCAGAGTAACCCGTTGGGGTCATTCCAGGTCTGGGTTATTCCGGGTCACTCCAGAACCAGATAATTTCGGGTCCGGGTCGTTCTGGGCCTGGGTCATTAATAGCTTTATCTGCAATAGATAGAAAATCCTGAATGATTAATTAGCTAAGAACAACCATCAAATTTAAGCTCCATTTAACAAATCTGGAAGATAGATTAAAGCACAAAACTCCATTCTACATATTCCCAAGAAATATTATAATAGCAAAACTTTAACTCGAACAACAGCAGCATAAAACCAGATCTAATAAACTTAACCATCAACTCAAAACGTCTAGTCATTGACGATAACTTAGTTTCTGAAACCTCTGCTGTTTCTCCTTCCTCTAGCCTTCTCAAACTTCCTTCCCTTTGATCGCACATATGGCTTGGTGTGGCTGTGTGGAACACCAGGAGCCTTTCCAAAGTGCCTATTTGCCTCACGGCAGTTCTTTGGACCTCTGAGAAGAACCTGCACCAATGATCCAAACATTATGTTTACTTCGCATAGTTTAACATTAAGACGATAAAGAGCATCTAAACTGATGTTCAGTCAAGTAATATATTAAACATTTTGCATACCGTGTTTTGGCCAAGGGGAGCTCGGAGGGCAAGCTGGTCAAAAGTCAAACATTCTCCACCAGCCTTCTCAATCCTGGCCCTAGCAGTCTCGGTGAACCTCAAAGCAGTGACCTTCATACATGGGATTTCCTCCACTCTGACATCATCTGTGACTGTTCCAACAATCACAGCAATCTTGTCGTCCTACAAAAACAATATTACAAAAAGTTTGCTTATAAAACTTCCCAGATATTTGCAATTGAATTTTACGGTAAACCTCAATCTGTTTAAGGTGTTTCAAAACTAGATAGTTGAGTCTAAATATTGGTTGTGTATATTGAGGTGCGATTATTGAAGTTGCAATAAATTAAGTTCACATCCACAAAGTTTTAATGTGCATGATATAACTTATATGCAACACAGTTTTGATCGGCATCTTGCTTTAAAAATCCTTCTCTGTTCATTAAAATTTTACTAACGTATAATGTTCAGCAAAAAAAACCCAATAATGAATACCTATCAACTTATATATACCTTGCCAGACATGTAACGAGTCAATCGAGATAGCGAGATTGGGGGTTTGTTGACTTTGCTCATGAAAAGCCTCTTCAAAATCACTGCATTGAAGTTGCTTCCTGTCCTCCTCACCAGAAAACGGTACAACTGAACCAAATTATGAACAAACACATTAACACACACTGAAAAACAGGCGTTAAGAAATTGAAATTAAACACAGTGAGCGAAGACCTAATATAACTAAAAGCAGACACGCAGTGAAGTTGAGCAATGTGAAAACTCGCATAATCAAAATTAATCACATTGGGTAATGTGTGAAAAAAATATATATATTTCAAGCAATGTTAGAGGGTACATGCCGTTAAAGTGTAATATACTTTTTCAGAAGAAGTCATTTCTATTATCTGTTTTGATCACTCTAGTTCCGATTTAACTTTTACATTAGTAACCAAACTCTTCCATATGAGAGACGTACTTTATACTTGCTCATTTATGGCAGATTAAATTTAACATTAGATAAGTATATTATAATAAACTTGCGTGGCACACATCATCCAATTTACTGTGCCAGTCAAAGTACACGTTGAAAACAATACTTAAACTATGAGACATGTCTTAGGGGGTGTTTGTTTCGGCTTATGAAACATAAGCCCATTAGGGCTTATATTTCATAAGCCCCAATTTTCTGGCTTATTTTGAGACTTAGGGGCTTATACAAGTTAACTATATTATAATAAGCTTTTTATAAGCCACCAATTCTCAAAATAAGCCAGAAAATTGGGGCTTATGAAATATAAAGCCAAATCAAATTTGATTCCGGCTTATATTTCATAAGCCCCAATTTTCTGGCTTATTTTTTAGACTTACGGGCTTATATAAGTTCATCATATCATAATAAACTTATATAAGCCCACAAGTCTCAAAATAAGTTGAAAAATTAGGGCTTATGTTTCATAAGCCTAAACAAACACCCCCTAAATTGAAACAAAGTTTAGAAAAAGTGACCACCTTGCAAAAAAAAAAAACTAAAACAATCTCTGTAATTTATTTTACAAAAAATGTCCATTTTATGAAATACGACATGACAATTATATGACTTTGTTATCCATAGGCACAAAAAAATTGACAAACAGTGGCACCTAAGCGTTCACTATGCCCCATTAGAACTTTAATTACTTATTTAATGTTAAACTAAAAGTATGATGACAAAAATGAATTAACATATAAGTACATCTGATATAATAATCTTTCCAAGCTTAGTTACTTATATAAAGTTAAATTAAAAAGTATAGTAATTTAGATAAACAATAAAAAGGTATCTCTCAAATAATGAGCTGCGAAATACATAACCCTTTAGACACATTCAATTCAATCGAATCATAACGGATTTCAAAGTACATAGAATTGTAATCAGATAACTTCAGTTTCATCTGAAATAAGCAATAACCCAACCCATTATAATTATTTTGATTATTGAAAACTGCTTAATTTTGCCCAAAACTGGAAAAATCCCAAACACCACCTAATTTAATAAAACACACATTATAAGCGAAGTATGTAAAACATAAAATAAACTAAAAACACATCAAAGATGAAGTGTGTGCAAACATAATCGTATGTTTTTTGAAAACAAAACATTAACACAAAGTGAAGATGAACAATGTAAAAACAAACCTTGGTTAAATAAGCTCGTGATAAGAAAAGTATTTGAATTTGTTTATCTTGTAAGGGATGCAAAAAGGCCAATGAAGGAATAACAATGCCAATATTTAGATACGAGTATAAGGGTTAATATTGTCAAAATGTTATGTACTTGTTTTCAAAGTTCGTTATTGATGATGTACTTGTCTACTCTTAATTAAGCTCACACTACTTCTAGATTAGCTTTGAATAAGTAACCAAATCTCTTCCATATATTTTATAAGGTTGTTTTGGTTTATATAGTTATTTTCGGCTTATGTTTCATTAGTCCAACTTTTGTGGCTTATTTTGAAACTTTTCGACTTATATGAGCTTATTATGACATGTTAAGCTTATACGAGCAGATAAGTTCCAAAATAAGCCATAACAATGAGCTTATGAAGTATAAGCCAAAAACAAAATAAGCAATTATATAAGCCAAAACAAACATCCTCTACATTAACTTATAGCTTATTAGACCTGCCAAAACAAGCCAGCTAACAAATGGCAAACAAGAGTCGTCTAAACGCAATGCATTTTACATAAAATGATTTCTCATGAGTTACGTTTTAGTGACATCTCTAACACTTAAACAAAAAGCTACAACATGTGGGCAGAGATAACTATCAACCAAAAACACAAAATCACAAACAAGTCAGTACGTCTTTTTAAGAATTTAAGGGGTGTTTGTTTCAGCTTATATCCCCAATTTTCCGGCTTATTTTGAGACTTGCGGGCTTATAAAAGTTTATTACGATATGATAAACTTATATAAGCCCATAAGTCTCAATATAAGTCAGAAAATCGGGGCTTGTGTTATATAAGCCGAAACAAATACATCCTTAGTTACCAATTTAATGTTAAAACTAAAAGTAGCAACCGAAATAAAAACAAAAACTACATTAACAAATTTCAAATTGTAAAAGAAAAAACATTAAAAAAAACACACAGTGAAGGTGAAGTGTGTGAAAGAAGGAAACCTTGACGAGAAGCTTAAGGTAGATATCATCGGAACGAGGAGCATTCCTTTTAGTCCTCTTGCTTTTTCCACCAGCAACTAGATCTATACCCTATTATTATTCAAATCAAAACAAATTATATATAAATACCATTAAAATGAAGAATGTGTTATGGTTAAATGGAATACCATGGTTTTGACGGTGACGGCGGCGTGTACCTGTAAGAAAAAAATGTGGAGACAAGAGGAAATGAAAAGGAGTTATTAGGGTTTTATTGGTTTGATGATAAAAAGGGTGGTTGGTTTTGGTTCAAGGACTTGGGTGTGAGCCCATTTTGTTTGGGCTTGTTTTTGGGTTACTTTAAGTGTAAACTAAGGTTGTTTTTTTTAGATGCTCTTTTATCATCTTAAGGTAAAACTAGAGATGCAAGTTGTAACCGGTTTTTTAAAAAACCGGTCGAAAAAACCGAAACCGGTTTTTTAAAAAACCGGTTTTTTTTAACCGGTTCGGTTAAATATAACCGAACCGGTTAGACCGGTTATCGGGTTTTTTCCCATACCGGTTTTTTACCGGTTTTATAACCGGTTTTAACCGGTTTTATTTAAAAACCGGTTTTAACCGGTTTTTTATTTTTTTTTTAATTTTTTAATTTTTTTAA
>BQNB010180884.1:0-12638 GCA_026074375.1 Tanacetum coccineum
GAAATCCCTTAGATGTTTTCTAGCCTTTGATTTGATATTCGTTTGCTACCCTATTCGATAGTTCGTAACCCTTAGGATTCATTTGATATACGTTTTATTCGACCAAGTCACTCTCCGTGTGGAGCACCTGTGTTGTATAAGAAGCAGGACGGTTCATTTCAAATGTTCATAGACTATCGAGAGTTGGACTAGCTGACCACCAAGAATCTCCCCAGGATCGATAACTTGTTTGATCTATTGCAAGGTTCGCATTATTTTTCTAAGATAAATATTCGTTTCGGTTATTGTCAATTAATAGTGCATGAAGCAGATATTCTAAAGATTGCATCTAGGACGCGGTATTACCACATTGGGTTACGGTTATGCCTTTTGGGTTAACTAATGCACCAGCGGTTTCATGAACTTAATGAACCGGGTGTACAAGCCGTATTTAGATAAGTTTGTCATTGTATTTATTGATGATATCTTGATCGACTCAAAGTCTAAGGAGGAACATGAGGTTCATTTGAAGTTAGTGTTGGAACTGTTGAAGAAAGAGAAGTTGTTTGCCAAGTTTTCCAAGTGTGAATTCTGGCTATAAGAAGTTTATTTTCTCGGACACGTAGTTAACAATGATGGAAATCATGTGGACCATAGTAAGATAGAAGCAGTAAAGAATTGGAAGGTACCTAAGACACCATCCGAGATACGTTCATTCTTGGGATTGGCAGGTTACTATCGACGTTTCATTGCAAATTTTTCTAAGGTTGCTAAACCCCTTACTTCACTTACTCGGAAGAATCAAAAGTATGAGTAGGGCAAGGAACAAGAGGAAGCTTTTCAGATATTGAAGGATAATTTGTGTAGTGCACCAATATTGTCATTGCCGGAAGGATTTGAAGACTTTGTAGTTTACTGTAATGCGTCGAATCAAGGATTTAGTTGTGTGTTGTTGCAAAGAGACTAGGTAATTGCATATGCATCATGGCAACTGAAGATTTATGAGAAGAACTATACTACACATGATTTGGAGTTGGGAGTAGTGGTTTTTGCTCTTAAGATTTGGAGGCATTACTTATATGGGACAAAAAGTATTATCTACATGGATCATAAGAGTCTACATCATATTTTGACCAGAATGAGTTGAATATGCGCCAACAAAGATGGATTGAGTTGTTTAATGACTACGACTATGTGTAGAATACTAGTAATCTTATGATCAAAACCAAGAACAAGAGTGAGATGTGGGTTGTGATGTTAGAGATATAATGGATGGAAAAATGGATGAAATGTATTATGAAAATGGAAAAATGGAACAACCAACCCTCTCTAAAGCTAGAGAGTGTATTATATAGCACCTTAGGGAAACGCCGTACCCCCATAAGGCTCTAATGCTTCCATGGGTCTTGGCCGACTAGAATATAATCTGAATTAAGACATAAACAACGACTAAGACTATTATAAAACTTGGAATTGATCCGCAAAACTTTTTCATAGTTTTCAAACAATCTCCCCCTAAGGGAAGCACTCCAATTCAAAACGTTAAACCTAGCAAAAATACAAATGCCTTCATCTTTAGTCGCTTTAGCTCTTACTCTTGACTTTCTCTTGAGAATATGTTGTAGTGATCATTGACTTTAGGATTGAGCTTGTTCCTTGAACTTGTCTTTGACATTGTGATCTTGAGCATCTTGAGATCATCAACCAAGCATAATCTCTTTGCCATCTTGTAACTTTGCCATTTTGTGAATTTGCGACTTCTGGACGACAACTCCATAACCTTATCTTGATTAGATGATTTGGAAAGCTTTTAAATGTTGCATCTTTCTTGAAATTTTTAACTTAACACTTCGACACTTGAGAAGATGTGTGGTATCAAGTAGCGGAAGTCATGAAACACATGTACTTGAGCATTCATGATGACTTTATGTTGTCGGTGTGGTATCGAGCAGGACGACTATGGATCTTGTGATCCAAGCTGGGAAAATCAGGGACCTTCCACCACCATCTTTAAATATCCTTCTAAAATAGATAGCAATAAAGCGGGGTGTACGAAATATGGCTTTGTCAATCGCCCCAGTATGGTTGGAGTAAACCTTCAGATCCGTGAGGAACGACCTGTGATCAGGAATAAAGATACAATTTAGAAGAATCTTCTTTGACAGGATTTCCAGCTGTAGTATAGAATCTTTCTAACACATTAGTATTAAAGATTCTTCGTAAACCAAGCATGTTTCTCAGTTATCGGAAACTACACAAAGCAGACAACACAAAGAGTGAACCAGTAATTTACTATCATCAACGATTGATTATAGAAGATTGATTTGAAAATCAATCATTGTATCAGCTATTGCAAAATTATTTTTTGTGACACACCGAAGTGTCATCATTACAAAAATTGTTAATAACCGTTGACCCATTTCCTGGAACAAGTTTTTGATTCTTATAGAAACGCACATCGTTTTCTTTCCAGTTGTCCACAATTTTAGATTCATATAAATCTCACAAGTTACCTAACAATGGCCTTGTTTGATGTTTGCTCAAGGCAGGAGTTTCCATCATCATTTTAAATATCCCTAATACACTTCGGTATATTCTTTCAAAATCACAAGAATCTTGCGTAGAAATCTAATGATTATTACTTGAATAATTACGTTGTTGAGATAACAAGCTAATAATATTACAATTTCCTAATGATATTAAGTTGAAGATCTCCTTTGGTCTATAACATACGAATAGATCACTTTTAATTTTATGTGATCAATGCTGGGAGACAGACTGCACCTTTCAATTTCAACAAACTCGGAGTGAGATAGTCGATAGAAAACTGTAATCTCGTCGAGAAATGAAACAAGAGTCTTTTGGAAGAGACCTAAGTGGCTAAAGGGAGGGTTTGTGCATAGCCGTTCACATGGGTCCATGACTATCTTCATGTCAGACCAACATCTGAATTGTTTCAGACAGCAATAATTTATGTAAACCCGGTTTTCTTCCTAAGTGTATGGAGGACTTACTTTCTTTTCACCCTTTATCCTTAACATTTCTTCTTTCATTCTCCCACCCCGTTCAATGCATACCGAGACTTCATAACTAACTCCTTGAGTTGGGTTTGATCTAGTTAGCTCCACTCAGTCGCATTATTCCCCTATTGGTCACTTTTTTCTCCTTTTTTAAGTCATTATACCTAAGGACATCTACACTAACTAGTGGATAACCCTGGTAGAATCCTCCGGTCTGCTGGATTCATGGGATCTAGAATACCTAAGCCTAACCGCCTTATAACTTCATTAATATTAAGAACTTCGGACCGGACTCTTTTGGTATAATTCATCATCGATCCTTCTAAAAACATTGAAAATTCAATCAAAGTGTTTGATCTAAAATATCAAAAGATATACACTTTGAAAGTTTTACATCATCACTTAAAAGCTTGCCCCCAAACATGTGCATCGTAATCCATAATCGTAGTACATGCTAGGTGTAGTAGTGCATTGAGTCCATGTTATTTGATCACTTCTGTCAATATACATAAGTCCTGGTTAATCCAATTTTCTCCCCTTAATCCAAAAAGTTAATCCCTTGATATTTTGGATTACAATTGGATAACCGTTCGGGGGACAAAATGATATATGCTAGCAAATTGGAACATGTTTTATTGCTCCCCCCAAACACTTGAGAGGGATTCTAATGATGGTGCTAGAGTACAATTAATTGAAGATATTTTGATTTACTAAAAATTCTTGAAAACTTTGTACTCGAGCAATCTTATATTTGTCCACCAAAACATCTACACTAGTAATCAACAATTCACAAGATAAAATAATTTACGCGGATTGACCTTTTAAGCTATGAAACAACATATGATAAAATCATATGGGCCGATATGAAGATAGCCGATAGTCACCCCCAAGTCTGAGTCTTCCACCAATAAATCCACTCAAAAACTCCGCATTATTCCTCCTTGTCCTTTAGCCGTTTTGTCAATTGCATGAACATAGCTCTGCATATGCTTAGTCACTTTGGTTTCAAAAAAGTCTGTGGCAGAATACTCCATTCTAAATCCCTTATGGCAAACATTTAGACAGTCCAAACATCATCGAGAGTACCATCGCAGAACTTGTATTTCGTCATGGCCAACAGTCCTGTCTTCTTGTCATTGTTCCGTAAAGAATCCTCTAGGATCGATATGGGTGTATAAAGAAGCATCTCTTCTTCTCAGATTGGATCTGTACGTGTCAGTCTTGTGAGGTGTAGTTTCTTTTGATAGCTTTTAACACCCAATTGAAAGATCTTACCACAAGCCTTTTGTATGACCACGCTTCCTTGTGAACTTTCCTTAAGGAGACATTAAATGCAATACGTTCTTCAACGTTGAGATTTGTCACTTTTCCTTGCACGAGAAGAAGCAGCATATCTTCAATGTCTTGGATCCTTAGTCTGTGGAAGTCGCCTTCTTTGAACTTGTAGAGAACATCGTCATCCCTTCGTACAGTAATCCCATTTCAGATGCTTGTAGTTTTGCCATTCGACCATTTCCACCTTTGTGACAGCAATAATTCGTCTTTTTTTGAGTAACGTCACGGAGCAGATTCCCTTGTGGTCGTAAACTGCATAAAACTGACTTCGCATTTATTGCCTTCACCAAGAGATTCCCCAGAGGGCGAATTTGTCGTATTTGACTATCATTTGACTCCACATTGAGTTGGGCACTAAGTCTTCTATCCATTTGATATGCCCGTAATCTGCAGCCATGGTCTTCGTAACTGAAGTAGAGTACTTGCGGCTTGACTCACCACCACGTAGGTACTCAAGGTCGTTATTGATGAAGTGATGAAACGGTATAACATGACGACCTTGAGCATTTGGAACCAACGGTTAGTGCTACGCAATCATGAGGATATTGGTTTCCCGGGGTTGATCCAGTCTAATTTTTCGGTTGTGGCTTTGTAGACTTCTTCACAAAAGTATTCAAGTTCAGTCAAACTTTTGCATGTTCCTTTCATCAGCTCAAATGTTGGACCTGCTAACAATTCAGGTGTTAGTGTTTTAACATTTAGCCGGTTCATCACAAAAGCGGAGAAGTCAAATGTAGTGTCGGTTAGTTACACAATCGAATGACTCTCGAGGGTCTTGTCTTCGTGCTAGATTGCTTAGCCAAGGTTGGACAGATTCATGAACGGCAGGAACAGACTTATTCCATGCATGATCAGAAAGGTATCGTTAGTTTTGTTGAAAACCAGTTCACGAAATTTGGACCTCTTCTTACATCTTGTTCAGTCCATGGACACCTGTTTCGAAACTCCTGGTTGTCAGGTGCTTCAAAGCACATTTGTGTAGTTAGCATAGTGTTCCTCTATCGGAAGCAGATTGGGCTACAGATTGCTGTTAGTCTTAGAACCTGTTGTAGTATCTTTCCTGCCAGTCGGTGGTTGTGTGTTTCTCGTTGGAGCACTGGTATGAAGTGGGTTCATTCTTCCTAACCATCTTCTTTTGGACCCTCGTCTGTTTCTATCAGAGGTTCTTGACTTTCATCTCCATGTTCTCGAGACTTTTTATTGTGATCCGTTATCGCCATATTATCTAACAAGATTTTGTCGGCTTCAAAAGCCAAAAATCAAATAATGCCATGTAGTAGCGCCTTGAATGTCCGAACCTGTTGATAGAGTTGTTAAGCTTTCCATCTTGTCAATTAAAGATCTTTTTCCCACCACTCTAGTTCTGAAAATTAGCCGCTAAAAGAAAAGCATGAGACTCTTGGTCTTCCTTTGATGATCGTACCATAACCTCAGACTCGATTGATCGTTTACTAATTTCTCAATTTTGGAGTAATTTTGGAGACTTTCTTTCTTGACTTGTTCCTTGATTACTTATTTTCCGCGCATTCCTTCATCGATTGAATCAATTGAATTTTTGATTTACAGTATTAGACTCTTCTCTAATTCTATCATACTTTCAGTTGGACGGAACAGACAACATGCTTCCTGCATTTTAAATGCCAGATATTGGTCAACGATGCCAGTAATTGAGGAGAGAGTGCTCTGATATTGATTTGTTAGTCTGAGTTCCGAGAAAGTTGTGTTTCCAACGATATTAAGTCTTGAAATCAAACTCCAGAATAACGAAGCAAGAGTTAGGAAGATACTAGAAGTGAGCGAGCTTGGAAGTAGTAGCCGATGTCAGGATTGGTGGTTGTTGTAATTGGATGACGAGAGGATTTGGTGTTGGAGGATGATTGGTTGGTACAGAGAAGGATGGCTCCCACAATGCAGTTACAGATTATCCATATAGAGAGGAGCTTCAGCAGATGTTTGTTCAAAAATCTCATCAACACCGTATCTTTATTTGGATACAAGCAGTTGGAGACGCAGCCAGATGATACAAGACGAGCTCTGTTGTTGGACCATCAGGATTTATCGGAGTTAAGGGATCACATGAGTGTCTTCAATTTCGGGTTGCTGAACCTGGGGTAATATAACATCAGTTCAATACATCATCTCTTCCTCAAGATAGGTAATTGGAATCAATTCGACCCGCCTCATTTCCTTGATCCTCTTCATATGTAGCATCTTCATCCGACTTTGCTCCTTCAACATTCGTCCCTTCAACGTCATTGTCACTGTCTTCGTCATCTGATGATGAAATCTGAGAGGGTGTGTGAACTGTAGGATCGAAAGAATCATCTTCATCAGTTTCCTCTTCATGTATTATTTCATCATCATGAGTTGTGAGCTTTGGATGGATAAAATCATCACCATCATCTTCTGATTCAGTCTGTTCTTCATCATCATCATCTTGAGCATTCTCATCATCGTCATGTACATCATCATCTTGATCATCCTGTGTATTCTCATTAACGTCATTTTTAGCTTCATCTTCATCATCTTGAGCTTTCTCATCATCTTGATCATCGTCACTTGATTTCCAGGAGATATCATCCTCTGAGTATCATTGCAAATCGGGAACCCCTGTGTAACACCAGTCTCCTCATCTGCACCAGAACCACTGGCATGAGAGCTGTGAGTTTCTTTACGGCTTCTTTTTGTGATTATCTTGAGTTGCTCAGCTTCTGTCATCATTGCCTCAGAGATAGTTTCTAACTGTTTAGCCTTCTGCTTTCCCTGTCCCGACTTCTTTTCTTTCACTTCTTTGGGGACTGTGGGAGGCTTCTGCTTAGTGATTGTATCTGTATCAGCTTTCTTCTTACTTCCTTTTGTCTTTGGAGGAATCGTTCCTGAAGCAATAGCATAATACTCTTTGTATGATTCAGAGTTGCGGATGTCCTCGTTGGTTAATGCTACTGGCAAGATAGTCCCGTACAACTGAGTGTCTTCATACTTGAGATGTACAAAGATTGTTGTGACATGGGTCATCTGCGTGTCATAGTGGCCAATTGACGCTTGTTTCTTCGAGGAATTGAAGGGTCTTTATCCATGACTAAAGTTGATGACTAACTTGGTAAACAGGATAGTACATCGCGAAATGCCCTTCTTCATATTTTGTTCATCCATCTGAAAAATGAAAGTCTCCCTCCCACAAAGATATTCATAACCACATTCTTCTTATTGTACATACCCCACAAGATTTAAGCTTGAGAAAGATGAAGACAAGTCACAGTGATGGTTTAACCCACGTGAGACACTGTTGAAGAATGCATCAAACGAACTCCAGGGTAGATGCAGTTTATTGACATTTAACGTCAGTGATCTTCCATATATCTCCAGAGTGACCAAGACTAGACTAGAAAGGCAGAATTCCTCTCAAGAGGTGGTCTTTAGAACTTCTTATTACCATGACTTTAGGCAAATATGAAGATTTCTCTGAATATAATCAAGACCGAGAATGTGCTTTTGTGTTATTCAGTTTGAATCATGACAGATCGGTATATGAACATATATCAAAAGGCCCTGAATTCTTGCATATAAACTCTGGATCAACAGCATGTAGACATTGGAATGCCTTGTAGAAAGGAGTGGATATTTAACACGATCGTAGACCACTTGAATGAGATGCTTCCTTTGATGTTACATCCGAGAAGCTTAAGCAAAGATACATTTACCAATCATAAGTCGGTTCAGCAGGACCACTAACGCCTCATCCAAAGCAAACTGATCCGCTATTGAAGATTTCCATGAGTCTGTTAAGAAGATTGAGTGCAGTTTATAAAGACGACACAATCATTCATTACCTGAGAACCTTTATTTGACTTTTAGCACTTTTAAACGATCAAGTCGATCTATAGATAGACAAAATAAGCGTATGAACAAAGGCAACCTATCCTAACAACTAATTTAATGTATTACCTTGGATTTGTTCACAGCTTTTACAGTCTATTTTTAAACTAAGAGATTTTGTTTAATTTAATCTTTGTTAGAAAAAATCTGATCTTAAGTGTGTTATTCGAAAAAATTGGTTAAAAGAGTTGATAACTACACTCGATCGGTCCTCAAAGAAACACCTGATCGGTTCCACTAAATGACACTTCGTTCGTCGTGTAGGTCCTATATAAACAAGCACTCGTTATCGTCCATAATACTATACACAGTCGGTTCGGAATCCCCACTATGCAATAACTCGTATCAGGTATCCTCACTACTTTCTCTCATTCGAATTCTCACTATCTATTCTCTCGTTCGGTCCATTTTGCAATCACTCGTTCGAAATCCATGCAATTAGTCACATCGTTCGTCTCCTTACACATGATTACACTCGTTCCGACATTCATACCTGAATTCCACTCGAATCGAGTTCATCATAAACCATTCCACTCGTTCGAAGACCCATATTAGATTCACTCAGTTCGGGGTTGATCCTCACAATGACACACTCGTTCCGGTACAGTCCTCACTAAGATTTACTCGTTCGGATCATGAAAAATTACTTGTTCGGATCCATATGTTTTTATGCTCATTCTACGATTTATACATTGTTTTTGATCCGATGGTTTCTTAAAAGATTGTACTAGATCGATCTTAAACAGTTTACCACTATTCTTAGCATGTCCAGGAAACCATGAAATAACAATCTCACACAGAAACATATATTATTTAAGCATATATCTTATATATTCGAGCATAAATCCCTAGAAACAAGATTAAAACCCAACGAATAATAAAACTTAACCTACCAATACACATATTACACCTAATAAAACAAAAGCCCCCTATCAAATAGAAGATTTAAACCACCTTTTGATTTTAAAGAACCCTAATTGAATAATTATGGCAATTTTGATTCAAAATGGTGAAAACTAATCAATTCTTTTGGTGAATTCGATGTTGAATAGTAATGATAATCACAATATAAAGTTATACATCGAGATGAAACGGAGTAAATCTGCTTGTTTTGATATTATTCGATTTGGAAAGTATTACGTGTGTATGTTTTGAGTGTGTGTATTGTGAGAACAGTGATGGGGACGGGAGGGGGGGTGGTATTTAATTTAACCAATTAAATTTAGACATATTTGGCCCCTCATGTTTTACACAACTTATTAATTTTGCACATTAAGTTTTATAAGGTATATTCAAGTTAAACAACTAGCACACATAGTCCTAAATGTTTTATCTCTCATACCTATAGACATAATTTTAGCAAACTACACCCTAAAGGCATAAACAAGTAACACATAAGGCACAAATAATCGTTTAAATTCTTTTTCCCTTTTTAACAGCTCATTTGATCATGACAAAGAAATTTGACATTCTCTCCCCCTCAAACAATGACCCGTTTTCTATTTAAAGAGCTGTAGACATTGTTTGAGAAGTCAAATGTATTTTGAAAAGTATTTTCAGATGATGGAATGATTTTGTTTGTGACAAAACAACAAATACCAAGATAAATAAGATTTCTCTTATTTAATCACATAGATGCACTGAAACGTACACTTATGGATATAGGAAGCACGGGTTGTGATGCAAAGTAATCACAAGCCTTTGCATGGTCATAAAGTAGACCATGCCCGAGAATAAATTCCCGTTGAGAGGGGCAAGTTTATCTTTTGAAATAATTGCCTCTTTAGATGTATGATCCGTGGTTTGCTATTGAAATAATAGGTAAGACACTTTCCGAGTCTGTTCTTGAAAAACATTTGTATAATCTTCTATGCACTCGAACACGTCCATTTTCTGCAGATTGTATCATTGAACCAAACCCCCCCGTTCCCCACCACACCCCTCCGGGGGGGGTTACCCCATCCTCCATCCTCAACTTCTGCTCAAACTTCATTTACAGCCTCGTATCATTATTGAATGACATTTCTAAGACCGTAAATGTTATCGATTTTCAGAAGACATGCCATTTTTACCTCTTTTTATATTTTCTCATTTTTTAATTTTTTTCTTTGGTTTTTAAAATTTTATATTTTTGTATTTTGTTTTTATAAAAATTTTGAAAAAATGAAAAAATCTTTTTGGTGTTTATGGTTTTTAAGATATATACATATGATACAGGATATTTGAATAGGTACCACTACTATTCATCAACTTCGTCTGCCAATTGTTTCAGAGTCTCTGGCATAAAACTTTGCATTCCTAGCTTGTTGATAAGAAATTCAATTCTTTTTTGGCCAAGAGCTTTAGTGAAGATGTCTGCCAGTTGATACTCCGTATTGACAAAGTAAAGTTCGATCACCCCATTCTCAACATGCTCCTTGATAAAGTGAAATCTGATGTCTATATGCTTGGATCTGGAATGTTGAACGTTGTTGCAGCATACGGCAATAGCGCTTTTGTTATCATAGTACATTGTAATTTTATTGAATCCAAAGCCATAGTCGGTAAGTTATGATCTCATCCAAATGATTTGAGCACAACAGCCGGACAAAGTAATATATTCAGCTTCTGTACTGGATATCGCTGCGCTTTTCTGCCTTTTAGATGACCAGCTAACAAGTCTATCACCCAAAAGTTGCATACTACCAGAAGTGCTACAGCGTGTATCTTGACAACCAGCATGATCCGCATCTGCAAATGTTGTTAGAGCAATCGAAGAATCCTTTTTTCGGTAGGCCCGACTCCTGATATCGGGCCACACATGCATATAGCAAATTGTAGGTCAGGTCTACTGGCTGTTAGATAAAGGAGGGTGCCAATCATACCACGATAGTGTGATGGATCTACAGCTTTCCCTTCTTCTCCACATCCAGTTGGACTTCTCACCATTGGGAGTATCCACTGGGTCACAAATTCAATAGCCATATTTCTTTAAGTATTCAAGAAGCAATTTAGATTGTTATATGAAGATGCCTCCTAGGGACTTAGAGAAATCTGTAGTCCTAAAGAAAAAAATTGAGATTTTAGCACCCATCATCGACATCTTAATTGTGATACACATATTTTAGCGAATAGATCACACAGTTCATGAGTAGATTGCAGCAAAGAGAATATCATCGACAGATTGTACCAGAATTAAATCGTGCCCTTCCTACGGATGAACAAGTATGAGATCCCACTGGAGCCTTTGGAGAAGTCATTGATATCAGGAAATGAAGACAACATATCATACCACGCACGTGGAGCTTGTTTCAACCCATAAAGAGCTTTCTTAAGCTTGTATACGTAGTTAGGTTTGTCTGGATCCACAAATCCGTCCGGTTGGCTAACATAAACTTCTTCTCGCAGATTACCATTCAGAAACGCATCTTCACATCCATTTGATAATGACCATGTCATAGTGACAGCAAACGGCAAGAAAAATTCGTATAGCCTCTAATCTAGCCACCGAGCGAATGACTCTTCGAATCCGATACCCTCTTCTTGCGATAACCACGAGCGACCAACTGAGCCTATTTTTCAAATTACCTCCTAACCATACAAGTTTAACCTTTAAATCCACATAAGTGAGATGACAAATGCTTTGTAGGTAGGAGGAACAAGTCCCAACCTCCATACTTCAAATTCATGAAGTTCCTCTTGCATAGCTTCAATCCAACAATGCTTGGGTAAATGCGTCTTTGTAGTTCTTGGGTTCGACTGATGTTAGAAAGGCATCATAGTAGCAGAATAAGGCTTGGTTCATCATGTGTGAGTCGTGTGGGAAACTGGTCCTGTCAAGAGCCCGAATTATATTCTCAAGTGGGTGATCCCATCGTCCAGTTTTGCTTATTGTGTTCGAGAAAACTTGTGATCGGGAGGCACAATGGTATGAATAACGTCTGATGATGAAGATTGATTAGAAGGAACTTCTGGAATTGGAATACCGAAGTACGGATCATTACCCATATGTGCAACCAATATCATGATTATCTTCTTCAACATCATGAGAAAGAATAGGTGTTTGAGTTTCTTGTGTTGTATGAGAGTTACTTGGTTATGGTGCATCTTGATCAACTATAGTTGAGGAAGGTAAGCCAGTTGACACAGCATGTGCAGGTTCAACTCCTTCAGGAATAGGAGCAATGACTTCTGGTGCTTGTAGGACCAAGTGACTCATCAAACAGTGGTTGAAACAACAAATCCCAGTCAGATCTCGAAGGTGGTGCAAATGGTGTTGAAGGAGAAGGGTTTGGTACGAGTCCTGAACTGATTGAAACAGGAGTCATTTCATGAAGAGCGGGTCCTGAACTGCTGTGTTCAGAAGCCATTATGTTCATCTATAAATGTTAGGATTTCATTTTATGTGACGACATTACAGAATTACCATAGATTATCATAGTCACATAC
>BQNB010180885.1:0-12638 GCA_026074375.1 Tanacetum coccineum
TCATTCAATTTGGTTGTAAAGGAAGTCTTGCACCTTTGTTGTTAAGCCTAGATTGTGTGGTGATCTAGTAGGGTTTTTGATACTTATAATGAGGAAGTTCTTTGTGGTCTTTATGGTTAAGTCGAATCACGAGTATTTGTGGGTGGTTTCCAAGGGCGGAATACTGTTAAGAGTAGCTCTACTTTGTAAGCGCCAATCTTTGTACATATCGGTGGAGTGAAGTTGTAACGGTTTGTAATCCACTATAAGGATTATACTAGAGTAATAGTATAGGTGTTATGGATTCGCAACTGGACATATGGATGATCTAGATCCCTCCATCCCGAACTTGTATATATCGTGATCTCTCTCTCTCTCTCTTTCTATATATACATATATATATATATATATATACTAGCTTCATAACCCGCCCGATGGGCGGGTTAGCTTCATTTTACTACATAGTAAATCTGACGTGTATGTTTTGTGTATGTCTATGCAAGTATAAAACAAAGTAATATTTAACAGATAATATAAAAATGAAATGTGTTGATTTATATTAGAAAATGTTACACTTTGTGGTGTCAATAATCATTACAGCTATCTATATATTTAAGGGATAAAACAACAATTTTGACAAAAGCATCAGATGGGTACAATCACAGTTTAATGTATAGTCTCAGTTTGATGCTAGAAATCTAGAATCAAGCTTTTAGAACCCGTGTAATATAAATTTTTTATGAAAAGACTGCTCTTCAAGAAACGACCCATATATCATTGGTTCAACAATGTTCAGAATATTGTAGAAGACATCATCAATTGCAGCATGATGTAATGTACCACTTGGGTAGTTTAGATTTGAAGCAATTTCTTATAGAAAAATGTGCCTTTGAGTTAGCCATGAACTAAAAAGGCAAAATACAAAGATTAGACACACCTTAATAAAACCATTTATAATTACCATTTTGCTGATCATGACAGGCTATATGTCCAAACATAGCACCCTCATGAGAATATGTTCCACATATGTTGATTCAGATATTTTATCATTTTCAACATTTGTCAAAGCCCCTAAGAAATACTAATGATTTTCAAATAAAACTGTTCACCGAATGTATACCAACTACCAAGTGAGCTCAATAGCTAAAACATACATGTTAGATAAACAGTAAAGATACACCCCTATTTTTTAGTCAATGAGTACGTCAATAATGCAATTATGTATATTACCTTATGTAATGACATTTTCTTTAACTTGAGCTTGTATCCTCCACTCGTTATATCTATCATCCTTCCAGTTTTCATTGTGATCACTATGATAGCAACTGAGAGGCATAAGGAACCACACTGCCATTGCCTGGATCAATAACCAACCAAATAGAATCACTAAAAGTTCAATATTCAAGAATATAACATCTGGAATTAGGCACACTACAAAATTTATAGAAAATTACCTTCTCTTATTCTTCTTCTAGAAGATA
This sequence comes from Tanacetum coccineum, assembly GCA_026074375.1. Taxonomy (NCBI): domain Eukaryota; kingdom Viridiplantae; phylum Streptophyta; class Magnoliopsida; order Asterales; family Asteraceae; genus Tanacetum; species Tanacetum coccineum. The sequence goes on from BQNB010180885.1 coordinate 1,461, forward strand.
TCTTTCTTTTGGTATTCAGATTCCATTTTTCTCTCTAAAAGCATACACCTCTGGCCAAGCAACAGTTACAAAGATTGTTAATAATTTATCAAAAATGTTTAGCCAGGTAGCGTTATGACATTATCTAACATTATACAATACATATATTCTATATTATATCTAATAAAATTATGCGCATCTAGATTGAACTTTATAATAAGATCGATTAAAAAGTAGTTTACCAAAAGAATGATGAAATTGATAAGCGATCACTTAAAGCTAAGCTTTTCTGAAATGGTATCACAGCCATATTGTACCTGCAACAACACATGTCAGATGTGCTATTACAAAAATTAATATTATGTCCGCGGTTGCCTTTTAAAAAAAGATAGTTAATATATCCAATATAACACAACCGTGTTGATAAGAGAGCATGACAGTATTTGTGCGTGTACATAGACATCGACTCATTAATATTTCTTGAATTCCATAACTGAAACCATGTCTGGGCTATGCGCTTTATGCAAATGAATACCAAGTGGCAATACCTTGCACCACTCAAGGAAAAATCTAAATTGCCTTTGAGCAGAAGGGCAATTAAATTGAACGTGGATGTATTATAAACTTCATTTGAAGTCTGTAAAAATGTTGCATGATTTAAACAATAGCAAAAAAACTATTTCCTGACTAAGAGAAGCTCAAGTTACAAACAAACTTAGCGTAAAAAAGAGTTAAGGATGAAATTATAACTTAGCGTAAAAAAGAGCTAACCTACATGACTGCCTTTCCAAGTACCAATATATAGGTTGACCCATGACTACTCATTTATTAAAGCAGCTTGCTCAAAAGCAATAGCCACATGTTAAAAGCAGATGAAGTAGCGGATTGAGTATTCTATTAACAATAAAAACTATAAAAGAAATGTTATTTAATAAAAAAAACTTTTAAATACCTCCCGGTTTCCAATGTTATGCACGCACAGGTGCCCAAATCCGAAAGGAGAGGGTCTTGCCGTTAAAAATAACACAACAATGTTGATGACAACATCAACTGCACTACAAATTAAAGAAACATAAATAACACAAACCTTTTCTGAAATAGTTTTTCTTAAGATCTATAAAACGCACCCCACATAGAAACCAAATATCTTTGTATCGATCTGTAGAAGACCAACAGAAGCAATGATTGTATCATCTGGTTAAAGAGAAGTGGGACGATTTAAAATTCGTTCAAAGTGCAAGCAAATGTAACCTTAAAGTTTAGAAAAGAATGTAATTTACCTGAATGTAGTCTCCTCTAGGATGCTTTCTTGCACCTCTATTTCCGAGACATTGACAAATCTACAATACTAATGAAGTCATGAAAATATTATTTTAAAATTTTTTTAGTTTTGACATTGACACGGTTATTAAAATAGAGCCGGATTATTTTAACATATAGAAAAGTAAAAACTTACCGTTCCTTCAAGCATCTTTAGCAATGCCTGTTGCACACCCTCACCCGATACATTTCTGCTAATGTTTTGACTCTCAGCCTATGGACATGAGGAAATAAACAGAACCTTAACGGATGGTACACATGAAAGGTGAATAATGGTGTTTACATCGTAAGATGAATAAATTAAGCAAAACCTACTTGTAATGTTGTCAAACTTCATCTAAATAAACGATACCCTGCTACGATACTGTACATTATAGTCAGTGAACTGCATTAAGAAAGGAAAATAAATAATGATCAGTTATATTTAGCGTATAAATACCACCAATTAGTTAGGCCTAAGAATAGGTGTATATGACATACTGTCAAAAAATTGTATAAAATAGATTCCACATCTTCCCCGACATAGCCTGCCTGCAAATTACAAAATGTTTAGTACAGTAACACAATAGGTACATTAAGACAAAGCTAATCATGATTTGCTACAAGGTAGGCGACTATTTATAGCTCAATTACCAGCTAAGTGCAAACATATCTTCTATGTGACTAACAATAAATATCTACTTACCTGAGTGAGTGTAGTTGCATCCGCAATAACAAATGGTACGTTTACTAAGCGTGCTAATGTTTTTGCAAGTAGTGTCTTCCATGTAATCAAAATTCACAAGTACTCAAGCAGTGACGAAGCTAGACTTATGAGCTCGGGTGGGCCCGAAGAAGTGTTATACGTAATACATTTCTAAGACCAATGGTAAAAGCTCATCGAAAAGTTAAAAACTCATATTAAACTCAGGAGCCTACACATCTTATAAATGTTACCAATAAAAAACCCACACATCTTATAAATTTGCAATAAAAGTATATGTATTCAAGGTAAATAACTAAATACTCGTTCGTTTCTAGCGTTCGCGCTGAATAATTTATTAATTATTGGATGGGCCAAATTAGCCTTATGTGAAATTTTAGACTAAATTACACATATGCATGCCATTATTAAGGAGTTTCTTGGGTTGGCCATGACCCACCATGTCTTCTATGTAGCTCCGTCACTGTACTAAAGTGTGAGATTAATAGGGACTGAATAGGCTATGCAACACCAGAATCACCCAGTATAATAGTACCCCTAAAAGTAGGACAAGTACGCTGAACTTTAGGCCATTACCAGAAATTAACATCCCTATCCCGATAAAGAGACCTAAGTAGTCACATTATGTGTTGTTCATATCAAACAATGACAACGCAAGCGGCAGACTATATTAAATACAAATACTAAGTCATGAAACAAAATGACTTCCAAAAGTATTAAATTCCAACAAATTCTAAATGAAAAGAGATCTTCAAACGAAATAAGTATTAAATATAAATCCAAAACAATAGGAAAACTATCAAAGGTTGGTCCTCTAGAAGCTTCCTACACCCATCACTCAAATCCCAGCTTCCCGCTTATTACCTGCCGGCAGAACAAAAGAAGAATGGCGGCAGATCATCCAGTTGAACAATATATAATAACAACTACGGTATAATGATAAAAGATGAACGAAACAGGATAAGGAGGATACGTGAATCACTTAACAAATGTCATACAAAATAATAAGCGATAACTAAGAATTAAGGATAACAAAGGAGTGCCCACGAGCTCAACAAATGTCTAATCATGATACATGAATAGACCCTTTAACATATATAATCAAATAGCCACGCTAATCCAATGTACACAGGCAACAACTCCTAAGTAACCAAATGTGATATGGGTGATATTGCACACACACTACAATTCACCTGAATGAACGAACAAAGTACTACGAATGCATCAAACGCTCCCTGCAAAACAAAGTGCATAATCCATATACACAAGTACAAGGACGAGTGTACAAAAAATGTAAGCTAATAATAATCAAGGCCATCTCAAAAGGGAACGCCGAGGACCAATCACACCGGCCACAGATAGTGACATGTCCATTGTTTGCACTCAATAATATGGTCATGGTTACCTCTATGACTAGTTAAATAGCTGGCAGATTAGCAGAAGATATAAGTGAACAAGATACTAATGATCAAGTCAAGATAACGGATCTAACATCATATTCAAACAAGGATCAACATAATCATAATTACGAATATTAAATCAAACGGAATATCAGTGAATATTAAAGGAGTCATGATTACGGATAGAAAATCAAACGGAATATCAAACCAATACAACTGAATCAAAGTAGCTAAGATAATGGAGATTTAAATCATAAGGTATCCTTACTAAAAGGATGGAATATATGTACCTTAACGAACAAGCAAAGGAGAGAACGAACATGAAGACAAAAAGATCACAACCTCTTCACTGAATCTGCAAGAACCCATGATTATATCAAACGAATACAACTGGATCAAAGTAGCTAAGATAATGGAGATTTAAATCATAAGGTATCCTTACTAAAAGGATGGAATATCTGTACCTTAACGAACAAGCAAAGGAGAGAACGAACACGAAGACAAAAAGATCACAACCTCTTCACTGAATCTAAAAGAACTCATGATTACATGTCATTATCTATCTTATTTTATAAGTTTATCACTTGGTCTTACCATATATAGACCATAGAGTGGACTAATTTATGGTTTCCCGAAAATTCAGAATCTGTCCAGTTTTTAAGGTAAGTTATCCAAGCTAAAAGACCCAAAAGAAACACCTTAAAAATATACCAAAAAAATACAGAGGTAACCATATAGGTCTAATATTTCCTTGATTTTTGTTTATTTTATGTTCCTAATTTTACCTACCCCTTTTACCCTATGTTTACCAAAACAGATCTGAAATGATCTGACAGAACCTCAAAACAGTTGACGCGAAACACCTTACTAACAACTCAAAAAATTCTAAAAAAAATCACGATGTAGATAATATCATAGAAGATAACCAATCAAATTTTAGAGGCATAACTCCGTACGGGATTGAGATTAAAAATCAAACACTACTACTAAGAATGTTTCTGATAGAAACTCCAGATTCACACTTTAATCTTATAAAATCTAAAAATCGACCTTCACCGAACCTCCAATTGAATTGAGGTCAAGATTTTTCCAAAACTAGACACTTTGTAGTTTAACTTTAGGCTCAAGAATCATGTTAAAACTCATTTTTATCACCAAGATACACCCCGTTGAACATGACTTAAAATTACTGCCCAAAAAATATTAAACCATAAAAAACCTCTAACGTTCCACCAATTCAAAACAAACCCTAAGGTTTTTAATCTTGTAGTTTCTTATTAATTACACCATTAATGATATCCAGGGTTTCATAACATGATATTACACCATTTTAACAAGAATTAACCCTACAATTTAACAAGATTAAGAACACATGTTTTCTTTACAACTTTAGGTTTTTTTAATGAAAAACCTCATATATTGAATCATGGAATACAAAGATGAAGCAAGGAACATGGAATACTTACAAAGATTAAGATGGATACACGAACACCACACCAAGAACACCAAAGAATTGAACCAAGAACACCAAAGAATTACACCACAAACACCAAAACTTGAATAACCAACCGGAACCACGTACACCTTTTTCCTCCTTGCAACTTCTATGGATGAATACACAAGTTTTTGGAGTAAAGTTTTTGAGAGAATAATGGTGGAGAGGAGGAATATGGCCGGCTATATATAAGAAAAAGGGAGGGGAAGACACAAATAACTTTCTTACAAAATTAAAAATATTTTACTCCTTTTCCAACGTGTTTCTTTTCCTAAAATAAGCTAAGCTTCAAAAATAAAAGATTTTGATAAATAACTCCCCATAGGGGCCGGCCTAAATGAAGGAAAAGAGGGGGGACAAAATATTTTTTTCCATTTTTGGAGATTACACAATATTTGCTAAAAACATTTTTACTCTTATTTCTTAAAATATGTTTTATAAACAAAAGGAAAGTAAATAAACAAAATAACAAAATCAAATATATTTCTAGGGGGCGGATTTATGTTTATATATTAGGGAATTATATATTTTTTTTAAAACTATATATCTTATATTATAACTTAATAATACACAATTAATTATAACCTAAGGTTTTAATTCCAAATACTTATTATTAAACTTTAGGTTATATTTCAAATTAACCAAAATGAAATGAAATTCAAAATTTTTAAGTTTTACAAGAATATTACTTTAAAGCATGTCTAACTCATCACAAAGATTAATCGTCTTTTAGGCTTCCTCTGCGACATTAAGGCAAGGATCTTCTGATGCAACTGGTTCAAAAACATAAGAGATGTGACATAAGTAAAAGCAATCATTAAAAAGGAAAATAAATAGCATGAGATGAGTTTTCTGAAAATAGCCTAAACAGAGAAACTTACATTAGCACAGTTAAAATATAGGTCTGGTTGGACTTCATGCCTTCGTCTTTCTTCTGTTACATTGTGAAAATTTAGGAATCCGCACTAAGCTACAACAGACAATATGGTTAACGAAAACATAAGTCAGGAGAATACTATGCTAAAAGGCATAGTATGGTTGAAAGTATCGTTATTCTAGGAAACTTACAATCGCGTATTGAGCATGTTGTCCCATAGCTTGTAACTGGATCTTAAGTTTTGTGTTTTCAGAAGATAAGCCGGTTGTATCCCTCTGCGTAAAGAAAACACGAGTCAATCAAAATCATTAATAAAGAATGAAATTTGTGTTAACGGTTAGGTTGTCTAACATGTCAACACGAATTAGTGACGTATGTTTACAATAATGTTGGTGTAATTGAGCCATTAATAAGTCAATGGGTCAAAAATAGGACCTGCAGCGTGATAGATTATTGCACACAGAGATACATATTAGTAGATATGCCGATGCAATTAAATTAAGTTTACTCAAGTTACAAACAAACTTAGCGTAAAAAAGAGTTAAGGATGAAATTATAACTTAGCGTAAAAATAAAGACTCGCTTGCTACCGCCTTCATCTTCATCGCTTTCGATGTCATCCAAGTCAATAAAGACTCGCTTGCTACCCAAACTTCCACCTGAACCCTCATTCTCATTGTTTGGTGTGTCCATATTGATTACACGGTTGATATCTGAATCATTGCCGTTGGTATGTTTTAGCCGCCTACTGCTTGTACCAGAACTACTACCTGATCCTGAAGCTCCATTCACACTGGTAGGTGTCTACATATCGAGTATGCAGCTGAGACTGGGATCAATGAAGTTTGAACCTTTTACCTGATTTAAAGGAGTTACAAACTCCTCATCATCATCCTGAAAAGTGTAGCAAACATGTCAGTATATACTGTATAAGAATATGGATAAAAACTGTTGAAAGGTGAAGATGACATTATACCTCCTCATCCAAAAAACCATCCTTGAAATGTTTGATCATTGTTGGGTCATCACTAACTACATCACACATGTAGGTGTGGTTGTTGTTGTTGACGTTATAGTCCAAATAGTACAGCTTAAAGAGCATCCTCTTACTAACCAAATCTAACAATTCTCCCGGCCAGTACTCGTCAACATCCATGCCGTGTCTTTCCATAAGATCTCATGCAGTATTTCCTGAGAGCTTGTTGACAATTGTGTTAAAAACACGATGGGAGCAGATCCATATGAGTCAATGATCCGCATGATCACTTTGTACCTGATATAAAACATGGGTATGTAAAACTCACTATGAAAACATTAACTATATACTGGTAAAGGTTACAGCAAATGGAATATGCTGTAAGAAGTGTTACCTAGACGCAACTTGCACGGCACCATGATCTTCACAATAGAAGGTCACTTTGCTTTTGCCAGCCGATGAGGAAGCTTTAGTATCAACAACATTGACCTTCTTATTACACTTCTTACAGCCAGTGTAAGCCCAACCATTTTCCTTATGTATCATGTGAATCTTTGCATAAACGATGCAATGCGATTTCTGACATAGTATAAAAAATGATGTTGTTCAGTGTATATAGTGATTATGTATTAAAAAAAGATGTTTACAAAAAGATGAGATTATAACCTGTTCGCACTCACGGATGCTTGACACCATCTTCTTCACTGCTCCATTGAAGAATTCGGAAATTGTGACCATAGACTTATGAGGGGTGAACAAAGATATCTTGAACTGGTTTTCGTCATATTCAGGTAGTTCTTTTAATCTGACATAGAAATGTAAAAAATAACCAATCTAAATAAATAAATTAGGATGAAAGAAAATAATCATGGTAAAAAGAAAGAGTGTGAACCGCTGTCTAAAAGTTTAATATTCTGGCCAAATCACGATTAATAAACATTTTGGTCCCAATAATGTGCCCTTTTGAATTGACGGTAGCAGTTGCCTGCGAAGTTACAGTAAACAAACTAAACAGATATTGTTATAAATTGTAAATACTTATTATAATAGGGTTTAACATGTAAATACGTACCGTCCCAATACTTTACTTTGCCCAACTGCAGAATGAACACAACGTGTCCAAGCTCATCACGCTTCAGGGCATACTCATCCCACATGTTAGCCCACTGATCCCAGAAAGTACAATCAAGTTGGTTTGATCTGAAATAAACAAAATATCTTTACTTATAAAAAGTGCATAATGATGTTTCATGGTGTCTAAGCAAATGATGATGTTTATGGGAGATATAGCAAATTAAGTTTTATAAGCTATAGTTAAACCAAACATATTACTTACTCAAAAATCCTCCGATGGACAATGTCAGACGTATCTTTCGGCCAGCAGCAGATTGCTCGGCACAACATCTCCAATAGGACACGACTGATACAATTGATATCTGTTTTAGGGTTGGATAAACTTTTATATTAGCATTTTGAATACCAAATACAAATGATATTCGTAGTTATAAAATAAAAGACGTAACCAACAGCTTTCATGTTTCGTGATACTGATGTGTTGACATCCAAATGTCGGTTGAAAGGCTAAATGACTTCCAAGAAGTGAAACATTGACATATTGTCCAAAATCAATCAATCCTTGGTAAACCACGGTTCATCGTAAAAACTGATCTTATACTTATGTGGCAAAAGAGGTAACCTGCCACTGTTTTCAGCAATGGCGAAGTTGGAAATAGAATAACACTGGCCTTCTTTGAACAAAGGTTCAAAACGAAACATCCACTCTTTTTTAATATATACTTGAATTCTGCTATTCTGTGAAGGAAATGAAACAAAATACATAGATTATGATTCTGATATATAAGTAAAGATATTATTTTTATACAACTTTCATGATAGATACCTGAGAATCCTGTAACACCATATCTAGGCTGTATGGGTTATGAGCCTCGTTCAACTTATGAGAGTGCCAAAGAGAAATGCAGCGACCATGAACAGTAATGTTTTCAAGCATTGGATCAACATCCTTGATCATAGTGATGTTGCTTGCATCAACAACTCCTGAATTTTTAAACTTGTCAAAAACCATATATCTTCAAAAAATTATTCACCATTATATATACACCTTATTCATAGACAACTGTTATAGATATTGCTTGAATACAGATTTTGCAACCAACATAATTGTTTCCTTCATTATATTTCATTCAAACAAAGGTGTTTTATTTAACATGACATATTAACAACAACAATAGTAGGCATCTGTATTTCATTCTTAAGAGCTTGCATAGAAAATTAATACCATACCATACAAAAAATTAATAGAAAATTGTTATAGATATTGTTTGAATAAATTTCTTGCAACCATTATATTTCATTCGAACAAAGGTGTTTTATTTAACATGACATATTAACAACAACAATAGTAGGCATCTGTATTTCATTCTTAAGAGCTTGCATAGAAAATTAATACCATACCATACAAAAAATTAATAGAAAATTGTTATAGATATTGTTTGAATAAATTTCTTGCAACCATTATATTTCATTCGAACACAGAAAACATATTTACCATGATATATAACACACACTATCGTAGGCATCTAAATTTTTGCTTTCATTTTTTAGAACTATAAGGGAATAAAGGTAATGGACATCATATATATTTCAAATCAAACATGGAATAATCATAAAATTATAACAATGTATCCATGAAAGAAAAAAAACTATAATTGATGAAAAAATAAGTGATAAAAACCTTTGTCCTTTCTGTAGTTGTTGCTTCGAAAACTGCTGCTACCAACTGTTGGGGAATTCTGGTAACCAAAGTTGGATGATTTTTTTAAAGGAACACGAGTCATTTTGCTTTTACTGATTTCTTATGTGTGTTGATCGATGTGATTACAATGTTTGAATATAGATTGCAGATAAGAATGTAAAGTATATTTTGAATTTCAAATTTCCCATGATTTTAGTGAAATTGATACGTATATCCATGTTTGAAAACTGAAACTGAACAAAAATTGACATAATTAAGGAAATGGTTGAATGAAAATGCATGGAACGGAGATTTTGGTTTGATTTGAAATGAATGATTGGAGAGAAATTAGGGATTTAGGTTAAAGAAGAGGCGATAGGATTTATGTTTCATTTGAAATGAATCAAGGATCAGGGAGAATGTATATAGTCAAACATGGGTTGTAGGTTTTTTAAGGCATGGTATTGTTTTGTTTTTAACAAAAGTATCAACCATTTGCCTAGCACAGTGGTTAATGCATTTACTTTCTAAACAAACAACCCAGGTTCGAATCTTCCAGCCTACATAATTTTTAAAATTTTCCTAAATATGTTTCATGCTGTAAAAGTGTCCACCTAAGCGTCCACCTAGGCAATGACGTGGAAACTAAGGCTTATTTAGTGACATGGCAGTGCTGACATGGACAGCTTGATGACATGTCTTTAATGACGTGTCGTAAACTGTCCTATATATAAGTAAAGATGTTGATAAGTAAACTTATAATTTTTTTTTAGAAAAATAAAGAGGGAAACTTTAGACTTGGTGGTTGAATGAAGAAAATGCCTAATGAACTCAAAAGGTAAAAATGATGAAGAATACAAATTGTTAGGTTAATTAGGGTTAAAATTCTTTCTATAATACATTATTCATTTATTTATGACATAAGTCCTTATAATCAGATTAATACTCAAATTAGCCCTTAGTTACTTATATAAATTTATTATGCAAACAAATTTATATTAAATCTCGAAAAAGCTTGATAAGAACTTGAGTCGAGCTATTAAAAGCTTGAGCTTGGCTCGTTATATGTTTTGAGCTATTTTTTGGGCTTGAGCTTGATAAAAGCTTGGCTCAATCGAGCCAAGCTCGAGCTCGAGCTCGAGTTGCTTGATAAAAGCTTGACTTGATTGCAACCCTAAGCATAACCACTAAAAAACCTTTACTGGGCCGAACTTTATCTACTTGTTCCCCCACACCCTCTGAGCCCATTCAAAAATCCCATTCACCCTTAAACGTCAATACCTCTCTAGCACATCATACATCAAAAAAGTCTTCAAAAGACCATACTTTACTCACCAAACGTGGCATGGCAAAAAAGCAAATCAAATTCCCCTCGGTTAGACTCATTGACCCCCTCAATGGGATTAACACTCACCCTGTCAAAAAAAAACAAAAACGTATTCTCATACATCATCATCACCTAGTTCCATTTCCCTTTCAAACAACGACTCAAACATCAATCGTTGCAATGATAGATTACTTAATCTTGCACCACTTGAATCAGCTGATAGTGAAAATTAGAGGTGGCAAAATGGGCGGGCGGGCGGGCATGGGCACCGGGCAAAACGGGCAACGGGCTAAAATGGGCACGGGCTAAAACGGGCACGGGCAAAAAAAGATACGGGCTAAAACGG
>BQNB010180886.1:0-12638 GCA_026074375.1 Tanacetum coccineum
CTTGACTTGATGGCTTTTGGGAAGGTATACGATTACACACGTTCTAGTATATGTATAAACGTTATTAATAAATATTCGTATTTATTAAGGTGGTGTTTGTTTTTTCAGAAATACCTCTTAACAGCATCTTAATCTGACTCATTCAGACGCGGTCAGACATTTAAGTCATTAAGACTGTTTGTTTTTTTCATGTCATTCAGAGGCAGTAAGATCCAAACACTGTTAAGAGCGTTTGTTTTTTTCTGGCCATTAAGAGGCAGTAAGAGGCATAAACCTCTTACTGGACTAGATGTGGAGGGGTGTCTTAACACCTCTTAATGTCTTTTTTTTTCTACTTTACTTTTTTTTTTATTTCTTGATTTTTTTTTCTTATTTCACTTTTATCTTTTGTATTAAAAGTATTAAATAGAATGATTGCATATGTTTTGTTATATAAAGAATGTATAAGATGATATGTGTCAATTTATATTTTGTTCAAATTAAAGGGTACGGTTTCGGACTCATACATCTTAATTCTAACGTGACTCATTTAGTTAATCGTTTTAAAAGTTCAATTTAAACTCTAACATGTTTATTTTTGTCGAATAAACATGAGATTGCATGTTTTTTTAAATACTTTAACTTTAAATTGATTATATTATAAAATTTGTTTTTTATTTAATAAAAATTATTTTTTTATGCGAATACAATCATTTTATATTTAAATTGTGAAAACTATTGTTTAACACATCTATACAATTTTACCAAAACAAACAGTTTTATTTCATTCAGATTCAGACTTCTCGACCACTTATTCAGATTAAGATGGGAATCAAATTCAGACTTTTCTACCGAATATTCAGATTCAGATGTGCGAATCAGATTCAGATTCAGAGTCTCTTAATAAACAAACAGCACCTAAGTATATGTCAAGACCATACAAACAAAAGTGCAATCATAAAAGAATCCATAGGGTCGTCATGTCCGTTGTGCTAATAACAAAAAAAAACTTAGGGTGCGTTTGTTTTACTACTTTGGTATGGGTTTTTATTTGAAATGACAATTAACAATTGTTTGGTACATGCTTTTGGTTTTTATTTGAAATGACAATTAACAATTGTTTGGTACATGCTTTTGGATTTGGATTTGCTTTTGACACCCTTAAATGAGGGGTTACATGGTAGAAAGGAAAGTAGCCGGATGTGGTAACACTAATATGTCATTTCTTGCAGCCATCAATATATTTGTTTGCCTCATTCTACTTTTTTAGTTTTTTTATTATTTGTAGTGGGCCCATTTTAATATTTTATCTTACTTATATAATTAAAAAATAACAACTCATATTTAATTTTATATCTTAAATTATAAACCAAACAACTTTAATGCTACTAGGCGAGTACCCGCGCATAGCGGCGGAAAATCCCTAGCGGTCAAAAATTAACGATATGCAAATATTGTGGTAAGCTTTTCGTGTAACGGTAGACAATACCCATGCAATATTGTTCTATGTGCGAGTAATGGTTTCAAGTACTTAGTTGCATTGCAGACATTAATCATATTGGGTATAAAAATGCATTGCCACATATGTTGCTTCAAATGCCTCTTGTTTCCCTCTATTGAAGTAAATACAAAATGCATCTACATTCTATTTGAGAGTTGTGGTTTTGTTTATGGAATTGGAGGGATTAGTCATTAGTTCTGCACTTAACTACACATAATTATTATTTCGGTTGCACACTCTTGGCTAGTTTCTTGGCTGGTCTACATTGTTGAACGTAGAGACGTTAAATGATAGCCAATACTGCATAGGCAAAAGGCATAGATTAGCAGAAATATATAAACAAAGATAAATAAAGTAAATGAGTAAGAGCATACAAGAAATGCTCAAAAGTACATTCAAAGTCTAGCAAGACATTTTTCTTATTTTTTATTTTTTGCAAATTTTGTAATGTTAAGTTTTTACCAGATTCATGTTTAGCATGTTATTAAATTTACTAAACAAACATGGCCTAAAATAAGTGTGTATTACTATTGTTACTCGTAGTTATATTCAAAACATATGATAACCATATACACATGAGACACATAATATATGTTGAGATAGTAATTAAACTATAAAACAAAGACCAAAAATATAAAAGCAGTATAATGGAATCACCTGCAATGGAACAATGTTGACAACAGGCTGAAGCAGTCCACAACAAGAGGAACCTCAATCACTTGACAAGATCCACCACACACAGCTGTTGCGTTACCTTCTGTACACATCACTATCAAACGACCTTTTTGAGCCTTGAGTTGTTGACTAACTGACTGTTGTTTGCTGTACAATAATAACAAATGTCAATGAAGCAAAACAAATTGCAATTGAACTACCTAAACAAAGGGTCCGAATTGGCCAATTATCATGTGAGTCAAAACAGGTTGGTTCGACTTGGGTTGGCCAGCCCACAAACACAAATTACTCATTTTTAGAAAGGCTAGCATGGTAAAGATTGTTACAAAATCTATATAATAACATAGAAAATTTAAATCCTTTTTTTCTATAAAGGGTTGTATGCATTTAAATCTATCATTGACCTTCCTTTATAGTTAAATCAATTAGCATAACCCACTTGACCCGCTGAGGATAAAACATATCCCATCAAACAAGTTGACCACCTAAAACCTCAACCAAATTATCAAGAAAACAAATAAAAACCAACTTGAAACATTGATCATGAGTAGCAATGACAACAATGGGCAGGTTTTCATCAACTAAAGCCAACGGGCCATGCTTCATTTCACCAGCAAGTATCCCTTCACTGTGCATAAGTGCCACTTCCTTAACCTTTAAGGCACCCTCGAGAGCTGTTGCGTAATTATATCCTCTTCCAAACATAAGAAGTGACTGCTCGGAAATCAGTGATCTTGCAAGATCTTTCATCTCCTCATCAAGCTTCAATACTTCCCTGATTTTGCCTACAATGTAATACATTTGAGAGTTGAGACTATAATTAATTTAATACTTTAGGACCAAATAGCATATTTTCTCTCGGGTTGGGTTGTCCCAGAAGCACTTCTGTTTGTCTGTTTGTCTTGTTTAGAGAATTAATGCATGACTATATAAGTGCAAAAACATAGTTACTACAATAATAATAATGTACCCTTTAAAAACAATCAATGAGATTGTGAGCATTAAGAACAATTCATCAGACTCTCAACCCATTTGACCATTCCCTATTAGCTACACTTTTCTACTCGACCCATTAAAGTTGAAAAACTAATATGCCAAATCGACCCATGCCATGGTATCAGTCCCTATTGCTAAGGCCACCATAGCCATCACCACTATTTGACTTGTACATGCCTAAGAAGTTTAAGAAATATATAGCATCATTATAAAGGCAAGGTAGGAAAGCTATCTACCAATCTCACTACCAGCTGGACCACTTAGAGGAGCATGTAAGACAAGCACTCCATTGACTTCCTGTTGCTCCATAGATTGATCAGGCCAAAATAGATTTTAACAGATTTCAAATGATTTTAGAAATGGATTTCAACAGATTTAAAAAAAACAAAAGGCAAAAAAAGAACAAACCTTATAACAACAAATAGATCTAAAAAGAAAATCAAAACAACCATCAAAACATGGTGGCCATGTTGTTGTCGGCGATCGACTGAGATTTGTGTAGTGGAGCATATGGTAGGAGGTCAGAGGTGCGGAAGGAGTGGAGGAAGGAGAGGCGGCAGTGGGACTATGGTCTCAGTTCAGTGGCGATTTGGGTAGGTGGTGGTGAGGTTCCTATGGATGGTGGTCTCAGGGGGGGTTCCAGTTATTGCATGTGTGTGTTGTGTGTGTATTAGGCTAGAGAGAAAAGAGAGACAGACATGAATAAATGAGTCAATCAATTAGTATCAATCAATCAATTAGAGCCAGCCATGCGTTTTATGAGTCAACCCTTAGTTATAGCATGAGTACCTTCCTTAATTAAAATTCAGTTTTTAAGTTTTCAGTTTTCAACTTTTGTATGAAAATGCTTTATAGATAGTATAGATAACAAATATTTACTTTCAAACTTTTCTTTCAATCCATTACCAAATTCAAATCTAATTCTAATCCCACTTACAAACCAAACGGGTCCTTAACTTGAACACAATTATAATAATAACATTGCATTGACCTCTACTTTGAATAGAAGCTCACATCCGCATAAATGTAAGTTCACCAAAACCAGATATAACTTTTCAAGCGAAAGCAAGACAACATCTTAGACATTGCAAAATAACACCGAGAAGATATTTTCAACAAATAACAATAATCTTGCGTATCTTTCTTCCTCTTCTTCTTTAAGCAAAATATTAATTGTACATGCGTATGTAAACAAATAAAGATGTAAACTCACAAGCGTATGTAAACAAAACAAATACCTTCTTTTTTTTCCAATGATGATGACTGAGATGATTTAAAGATGTAAACTTTATGACTTAGTGATTAATAGTGGGTTAGGGTTTAATTTTTAAGAGAATTTGTGAAGTATATATGGTTGTCAATCATAATATGTTTTTAGGCTAGTTTTTTTTGTTTCCGGTCAAAAAATGAACGTTTGGTTTTCTTTCCAACCAAAAAATGTGAATTTTGTTTTGCATGGGGCCAATGGGTTGTTTGGATAAGCAATATAATTTAAAAACATGACTACTCAAATCATGGATTTTTTTTATATTATCCCGCTTTGGTACCGATACCGTATTAGTTGTCTCGGACTCTTTTTTTCGACTCATGATACCAGTCTCTTATCGTGTATCAGGAGTCGGTACTGTTATGATACGGTTCCAATATAATACCGAGATGCGGGTCAAAATGCTCATCCTCATGTACGAGTGACTTTTACTTAGAAATTTGGATTGAACCAATAACCCATTTTTTCAAAACCATCATTGACCGGTCACCTGCAATAGCAGAGTGACACCTGTTAATAGTAAAATTACAGGGGCTTCGTTTTTACATCTCCCTGAATTAACGAAGTTGCCCTAATGGTCATCAAAAAATCTCGTTGAGTACATGGGTATTTAATTCTTTTCAACATTTACCTATATACAAAATACAATTAAGCGTTGCGCTAGGCGACAAAATGGAGCAGGCTTTTTGGCGGGCTGCTTTGGTCCAGTGGTGTATAAGCCCACACAGCTCATATCCAACATGTCTTCTTTCCCATATTTGGGTTGGCCCAATTTTGTCAACATAGAAAATTGCTACCAAAGACGGAATGAAATGAGTGCCTTCAAGCCAACTAAAAGGGGTGACCTATTAATGTGATCAATTTTAATAATCCTTGCTACCCAAACCACGTACGTATTTATGCTCCTATAATCAAAAAATATTTAAAAAATATACAATACTTACCATATGACTTCGTTTATACTTCGTATTCTCTTATATACATGTTCAAAAACAATTCGTCTTCTTTCTTATATTTGGGCTGGCCACTTTTGTCATCAGCTTACTTAAATCCAATTCAGGTTTTTTATTACATCTCAATCATTTATTTGTAATTCTATTCTTATTATTATAGTTGTGATCACTTTAAGATGATATAAGTTTGATAATGTATCCTTTTGAATTTAGATTCTGAAATAAGTTTTGATCGGCACTTAAACTTATTACAAATAGCAAACTGTACGCTAGAGCGAACATACGCGAGGCTAAGAGTGCAACAACATGTGTATATCTTAGTAAAAAAAATTCACATTCCTCTAACAACATGTGAAAAAAATATTATCGAATTGATAATTTATTTTATTTTAACAACATTATATTATACATAATACGAAAAGGCGTTCAAAGACGGTGTCTGATGTCGCTTTACTATTGGACAACTGGTAGCGAGCTCTGGAGCTAACACTTTTTGAACTTCTATTGTTTGGTTTGGTAACATTTGAAGTAATAACTTAAAATGTATTTTTTATACAACCAAACGGTAACGATTTAGTAATAAAAAAATATACCAATAACAATCGTCCTAAAGATTAAAAAAAAAACAAATATTAGAAAAATACGAAAAAAAACTACAATAAGAAAAATGATATCGTCGGAACAAATCAGCCCCCCCGCACACGCACGGGTAAACCTCATCCCACTCTTTAATGTACAAACTACAATAACCTATAATAATCCTTTTTAAGCATCCCACACATCACAAAATCTTCAACATTAAGGGAGTGTTTTATTGGATTTGCCATATGAATGTAAGATATCTACTTATCACGTGTACAAAAAGTAAATAATCGGTTTATTAGTTTTTGGGAAACCTATTTCACATATGAGTCATTATTTGCGTTTGATGAGATCAAAACAACGTTTTGAATCATATAGGAATCCGTGCCTTTTGCATAACAGTTAATACATATTATTGTTGCTAATTTCCGAAAAAAAAATTATTCCCTTACAACACATGCAATACGACGAAGTGTTTGTACTCCGCAATGAAGTTTGAATGAAAAACACCATACACAGAATGAAAAAATCATGTTTTTGTTTACAATATGGAATGATTAATGACTTTTTTTTTTTTTTTTAACGGCAAATTTTATAAACTAGCAAGGAGCTAGAAAAGAAATAACAAAAAGATATTAAATGCGGGTTTTTAAAGCCAATCATCCCTAGAGAACTTACACTACACCTACTCTTACTACAAAGAAAGGAGGAAGAGACAATATCGCAAAAAGGATCGATCTAGACGGCTTATTAACATCAAAGAGTAGAACGATTCCGAAATCACCCCAAATAAAACCACCAAGCACGTAGAAGACTCCTCCAAAAAACCTTTTAACTGAACCCGAAGACGAATAGAAGAGAACCACTCGTCCCATTCTGACTTTATTACAATGCAATCACGCATTAACATCAAAAAGCACCATTTCTATTCATTAATGGACCCTTGTTTTGTTTTTTTTTTCCATTACGTCTTTGGAATGAAATGATAATTACCATAAAAACCCATTTATTAATAAACCCATCAAACAAAAAAACATATTTAACAAGTCTATTTTAGCTTTTTATTACCATTTACATTCCATTTTATTTTTTGCACAACCAAACCAACATTACAATCGAAATGCGTCCATTCCATTACGTCATTTATTCCATTAACGATGTTCATTTCATTCCGTCACTATTCATTTTCGTCATACCAAATAGAACCCCAATTGTATATAACATTCTGACGTAACGCGCGAGTGATAAATCTCGTTATGAAATTGATATTTTTTCATTTGGATACTTAATAATGTCATTCTTAATATTATTAGGTCATCATTTAAGTAATTTCATGATTACAATACATATTTTTGGTATATGGATATTTTCGCTATAATGGTTTCATAACTATTTAATTGCATTAGTATATTTGTACATTATAATTATGTGGATTTATATGGGTAATATTAAGATAAATTATATAATATTTTTAGTTTACCATAATGAAACTCCATAAGATATTGTATCTAGATGGGAAGATCCAATATCCTATTTAATAATAACCTAGGTAATGACTTAGGTAATGATTTCCATAATTCATAAACATACCCTA
Organism: Tanacetum coccineum; assembly: GCA_026074375.1. NCBI lineage: Eukaryota > Viridiplantae > Streptophyta > Magnoliopsida > Asterales > Asteraceae > Tanacetum > Tanacetum coccineum. The sequence continues at coordinate 7,548 of BQNB010180886.1, forward strand.
ACTTAGGAGTTATCCTTTCTTACCTCCTCTTATAATAGAGGATTATTCACCACATAGAAACACACAAAACACACACAATACATTAGATCCATCACTAAAAAGAGGATTAAAGTAGAAGAACTAAATCCTAACCCGTGTTGTTCGTTCACCTGTTGATTCATCTCTTGCATCAATAAGTTTTAATTTTAATGGTTTTATGTTAATTGATCTGTCATATTATGATTACATGTTTCTTGGGATAAATTACCTCAACATGTGGCCATCCCGAGCAGGTTTATCAATCATAATATGAAACGATGTTTAGGATTAATGATTTAAATGATATTATACTCTCATTTACCGTACTTTCAGGTATGAAAAATCAAATATATACGCGTGTATCTTTTAAGATCTTGACTAAAAGACTATATGTTATTTTAAGTATTGATAATAATTCATGGAAAAAGAATGTTTAATAAACGATGTATACTTCACGTGCATATTTATTCTTAGAGGTTTACGTGGTACCCAAAGTCCCAAATTGGATATATGCCCCATTGCGATAAAAATTTACCATGTTTTGAGTTTGTTTTCTTTTTCTCTTTCCTTAAATTTATTGCTTTTTTGCCTTAAGTAAATCAATTGATTCATATACTGAAAAATTTTAATGAGATCAATGATTGATTTTCCATAATTGGAAAAAACCCCCCTTATTATGTTTTATTGACTATAAATTATTGTTTTAATTTAATGTCATCATAAATAACAATGTTTTTGTGACGTGAATCTGGTCACAATTAAATGATAAGATTTATTATGTGATAAATAAATTTTTACTACCCTTCTCACTTAATGAATCCAATACTATGGCATTGGAGTTGATTAAATTTGTCAAGAAGATACTTGCAGAGTTAGAATCTGAAGAATAAGATTGATGGGATTGAGAAGGGTTTGAGTGTTGGCTAACCACCACACAACAAATGGTCATCAGTTCACCATGCTTAACAGGCATAAGAACTGGCTAGTCCATAAGCAAACGGCTTGTGGTAAAGACTTCTCAAATCCGTTTATGGTTGACAATTTACCAAAAATTGTAGGGTTATCAACTCACCTTGCTTCTGTGGTGAAGAGTTGGCTAGTCCATGATCAAACAGTTCATGGTAAAGACTAATCAAATCTGTTGATAGCTGATAGTTTGCTAAAAACTATATGGTTTATCAATGCACCATGTTATTACAATGAAGCATTGGCTAGTCCAAAAGCAAACGGTATTTGGTAAAGACAAATCAATTCCGTTGATGGTTGACAGTTTACCAAAAACTGTATGGTAATTAACTCACCATGTTTTTAAAATAAAGAGTTAGCTATCCCAGAGCAAACGGCTACTGGTAAAGGAACATCAAATCCGTTGATGGCTGGTAGTTTGCCAAAAACTACAAAGCCAACTTAGTTGGATTGTTGCAGGAAAGATGTTGCTGAGTTGCTGAGAAGACAAAGTTGCTGCTGAAGAAGGATAGAGTTTTCAAGTTCAAGAAATGGTATGAGTGTTTGGATACATCCTCTATGCATTGAAGAAGCTAAGGAAACATGAAGTAAAACAAGTTCAACATTCATGTTTAAGGGAGGATTGTTAGGATTTATGTTTTAGTAAGTTAGTACCGACAGTACAAATAGTTAGTACTGTTAGTTATAGTTAGTACCGACAGTACAAAATGTAAGTACTGATCGATTAGTTAGTACCGTTAGTTAGAAAATAGTTAGTACCGTTTATGAGATGAACATGAGATATCTTAGGAGAAGATAAGTATGCGTTTTGTAAGCCTGTTCTGTTAGGGTTTATCCTTAGTTTATAAAAGGATCCCCTTGGGCATAGTTAGATATACGTCCTCAAGATATCTCATAGCAATATCATATCAAAATAGTTAGTAATCTGTAATTGTTCAAAGCAGATTAATAGAAGTTGTTATTTAGTTACACATTGTTTTTCTTAGTACTTGTGTTGAGATTCCGCATCAACATAGTGTATTCATAATCAGTGTTTCTTTATAGTCAGTTGTATTTATACAGCTTGACTATCATCCTTCATAGGCTACTAAGATCTATTCATTTAGGGACTCACAGCGGTATTTGCAAATTATGTACTTAGTTAACTAATATTTTTGCCCAAAGGTGATTATTTGTTAATTAAGTTTGCATGATTTAATAAAGAAGTTATTAATAGGTTGTTAATGGAACCAACGAGAAGTTAACAATTTCATCAAACTTCTTTTGTGAATTTAATTTTATGGTGTGGTTAGATTCCGATAACTAACATTTTCCCTATAGTTAGTTATACTTTTATGTTAATAATGTGATATATGCAAATTAAATAATTAGTTAGCAAATACTTATGCCTAAAGGTGAGGTATTTTGTTGATTGATTTTGCATAATTAAATGTAGAAGTTATTAATAGGTTGTTAATGGAACCAACGAGAAGTTAACAATTACATCAAACTTCTTATGTGAATATAATTTTTGTGTTGTGGTTAGATTCCAATAACTAACGTATGCCTTATAGTTAGTTATATTTTTATGTTAGTAATTTGATATAGTCCTTATTTTGAATAGTTCCTTATATACATAATTACAAGTCATTTGCTTAGATAACCATTTATATTGTAACCACTAAATATTTAAAACATGTTTAAAAGGGTAAACTAATTTTTACTATAGTCATAAAGAATTTCAACATGCATTATGATACGATCATCTCATACCTCCTACAGTTGATAGAATGACACATCAATGAGGATTAATTAGGATTACAAAAAGATCGAATTGCATGTTTTATGAAGAAAGTTTAATTTTATAAAACTTGATAATAACACGTTTCTCATCATTAAGGTCTACATTTTTATGGTGTTTGTAAGCATTTATGTGATTTCTAAGTTAAAAGGATACAATAATCTCTTATGTATTTCATTATGACATTTTTCCTTATTTAGTTTGTTGACGTTTTTTTACATCAACTATACTAATAAGTAAAAGGAAAGATATGAAATAAACAACTATCCATAAATATGAGATCTATAATCTTTATAGCTTACATTATGACCACCAACTTATTTAATTGGTTAATAAAGAGAACTTTATTACGATAATTAAAGTTTCTCTATATGAGTAGACTAATTAAGTAAAGACACATCTTATGATCTTAAAATATTTCTATAAAAAATAATGTTTTAGAAAATGCTTATGTTCAAAATTTTGTTGAAAATATTTTTCATAAATGTTAAAAGCATGTGTTAAGTGAATAAGAAGGATTCTAATGACTTGTTATTTAGAAGGTTATGAATCATTTGTGAGAATGTGTTAAATTTGACACTTAATTTATTAGTTCAATTTTATGTGTTTTGAATTTAAAAATTATTCATTCTCATATTATTTGTTTGTGGTTCATTAGTTTAAAACCTTCATGAATTCATATAGCAATTATTCTTCTATTCATTGTTAATGAATATGCTAAAAATGTAACATTGTGAAATTGAAGAAATATTATTGTATACTTTTGAAATTAGTGACATTCTTTGAGAAGTTTTTTTTAATTTTTTTAATTTTAATTATTTTAAAAAGTAAAAAAAAAACTCTCTTATAAAGATGTGTACATTTTCATGAATGACATTGAAAATAATAACGTTGTTTTTTGTCTTGTTAATATTGATGATTATAGAGTGTACTTGATAAGAATCTCTTATGTATTAAGACCAAGTTTTATAAAATATAAATAAACCATTGAGATAAGATATTTGGTCAATTAGGGGGTGAAAGTGTATTATGATAAGCACGTTATATTAATTGCCCCAATCAATATGTCTTATGCAAGGGAAATGAAGTTGTAAAATCACTTATGTAAGCCTTAACCAACTTAATTAAATGGTATTACATAAAGGCGATTGTACCTTTATGAACATGGTACAATGTATAGACTGTGATTTAGTATCAATCATTACCTATGAACCAAGACATTTAAAGAAACCCCTAATAACGTGACGCAAATATCCAATATCTTTATTTACGGTCTATTAGGTGGGACTAACAAAGTAACTAGTTTAAAGGTTATTAATTTCTAATTAATCCTATTAAACTACTGTCCTATTTAAAGATATTGAATCATTGACCATTAGTTTATAAATCGCCTTACATGTTATAAGTAATGGCAAAATCAGTGGGAGTATGTGGTTTAAGAGAATTAATAAATGATTCTACTTTCAAGATACAGTACATGCAAATGTATTTAAGAACTTGAAATAGTCATTTCATCTCATGACGATAAATCATCACATATATTAATAATCTCATAATGTTTTAAATGATTAGCCATTTTGTAATTCTTATTTTCTTTTAACAATACCATTATTTGTGACAAGTTAACTTATTGGTGTAAAGTCATTAATTATAAGTTAATTTATTCAATTGATGTTAGTTAGCTTGCGGGTTGTCTAAGTACTCATAACCCATTATAACGCAAGTTGCTCTACTAATGTAAACCCAAAAGAAACATCAAATAATAGTATTATATCTTGTCACATAATGTTGCAATAAAATGATTGTTTTTATAATAAGACATTTAATTTTATCATAAAATTATGTTATAAGTCATTACTTTAGTAGTTCATAATGTAACTTGCATAAGATATTTAACCATAAAGCAGGTTAAAGACAAGTATTAGATGAGATATAAACAGAAAACAATCAATTCGATGTCTATATTATGGTTGTATGAAAATGGTATATGAAAATTCTATGGTTACATGTATTATTAAATTTGATTAACATGTATACCTTACGATCAGTGGGAGAAAATTTGTCATCATTGTATTATGTGGTAAGATAATTTTACAACAATGAATGATAAAACTAAGGTTTTTGAATTTGATTGCTTTCAATCACTTAAGATCTAAAAGATGTCATAAAATCATAGACATCATAATCAAGCCAAAGGTTCAATATAGACCCAATATTTGTCATAGACCCAATGAACCAATCCTGGCCACTCATTTTTTCATCAAAAATAAAAAAAATCCACTTTCCACCTCTTTTTTAAAAATTAAATATCTCACACACTGTTAATC
>BQNB010180888.1:0-12638 GCA_026074375.1 Tanacetum coccineum
TACTTGTATTAAAAACTTGTCAATTGAATAAATATGAAATTATGAAGTTTGTTTTGGATATATGTAAAATTTTCCCTTAAATATAATAAGGAGTATTTTTGAAACCGTTTAAGTAACACGATAAATATTTTAACATATGTGTATATCATTTTAATTGTAGTTTTAGACAGTTTGACGGTTTAAAATCAGGTTGAGATTCTCAAATCAAATCTAACCTATTTACCAAACAAGTCAGTCATGTCAATCTATTTTCAATCTGAACTTGTTAAGTCTCAAACCTAACTTATTTATTTTCGTGTTAATTTCAGGTCATGGTTCGTGTCGTGTGAGGAATTATCACCCCCATCTTCTCTGTCTATGCGGTCAACGTTAATCAAATATTTTCAAAGTGTTTTTAATTAAATTTATAGTTAAAAAAATTATATTAAAAAGATATTTAAAGTAATAATTTTGTACAGTAATATATTGTCACTTTTTCCCTCTCTCCTCCATTATCTCAATCCCTTTTTAAACTCCTTCCAATTTTTCATCACTCACTCCCCCTTTCCTTCCCCCTTTCTTTCAAATCACCATTACCATGGATCAATCACAACCACAAAAATAACTACTAACAACCTATACATCGCGTTAGTCATCACGCGCTCCCCACTCAAAACCTCACCACCACTTAACAGCAACATGTCGTGACCCTACGTCGCACTGCTCCACTAACCATAAAAACCAACCTCCATCAATGTCACGACACCGAGAGAGTTCCACTCCACTCTACCCTCCAATCCTTTCAGACGACTTCCATCAGCCATTCGTCTACAGTCGACTAACAACTAATAACTTAAAAAAGTATAAACAAACATACAACAACCGTAACCTACCTCCTCCACCGCCGCCGTCCAATGCGTAGTGACGTGGACCGACGGCGTAATAGTACCGGACGGCGGAGTCGAGCGGTGGTGACCGGTAGATCGCGAAGTTAAGTCCGCGCGGTGGTGATGTGAGTGATGGCGTGTTGGGGGAGGCCTACGGGGGAGAGTAAGGTAAGGATGTGATGGTTGAGAAGAGGTTAGGGTTAGGTTTAGAGTTAGTGGCAGATGGTGTTGTGTTGATTGACTGCTATTGCTTTTTCGGTTATGGCGAGTGATAAGACGCAAGGCTGGAGTGGTGATTCCTTTGATCGCTATCGAGAGTATAGGTATATATAGTTTTATAATTTGTTAGTTTGTCGTTTTTTCTTAGAACGCGTTAAACGGTTTCGTGTTGAGGTTACTAGGGAGGGGTGAGTTTTTGACTTAGATGTACGTGGCCTAACCTGAGTTTCCGATCCTTCCCCTATATGTGTACCTAGTGAGGCTTGAATCATTGACCTTTTGAGATGAGATCCTTCAAGTTTTTAGGACCATAGCAATTTAGTAGCCGCACTTTTTCTGGAAGCAGTTTCTCTACCCTTGGGTAGGGGTACGACGGTCTATATCATACCTTTCCGTACCCTACACCAGAGTAATACTAGTAAAAGTGAGAAATGGACTAAAATTTATTACTAGGTTAAAGCTAAACTTGAAACCGTATGGAATTGTTAATATATGGTGGTACTTGTGTTTCTCAAAGTTTAGATATTAGTTTCGTAGGTTTATACGCGCATTTAATAATTATAAATGAGTAGTTTTGACTAATATCTTTGTTGATCAAAATTAGGGGTGTTTGTAATTGATTGCTGAGTTTTCAAATTGATGTTTATCGGTTTTAAGTGATTATGTAACGGTTATATAAGTGAGTTATCAGATTATTCCAAACTAGATCCCAGATATCCAATGCTAATATTTTGCTTAAATTAGTAAATTTAGGAATTTCTATAGAAACTTAGGGGTTGAACTCGAAATATTCACTTTTATTCTGATTAGATAGAACAACTTTGTTTTTAAGTAGAAAGGATTTATTCTTTTCTTTTTTCATTAAAAAAAGTTGGGAATGATCTTGCCTAAGCAAATCAATGCTTTGTGAATGGTTCTTTTTGAAAAGGAGAATAAGGGGGTGTTTGGATGTGCGGATTGATGTTTTTTTTTTTTAATCATAGATATAATCAGATAATTATTTGCAAATAAGTTTACTTGCTTGATACTGTCTCCTTGAGATAATTTGGTCCTAAATATTAAAATCGGAATAGAGATAGGATTTATCAGCCGCAACAAAACCGATTATCAAGTCTGTAGAGCACATCCAAACACACCACGACACGTGACTTGTTATATGTATTATTTTGTTAGCTCACTTATAAGGTCTTGGATTAATCACCTCAAAAAAAAAAAACCTTAAAAATTAGAAAACTACAACAATGACCTTTTATCTCAATGTTAGAATAGAAAATTTGTTTAGGTATCAATTTTCAGTCAGCATATTTCAAGTTTTTATTGTAGCAATTACTGATTGGATTATTCCATATCCTTGTTTGATGACGTAGGTATGTAGTAGCAGTGAATGCTATTGGTTTTTCATATGCGGCATTTCAAGCAATTGACATGACCTACCACTTAATTCATGGAAAACATGTCATCTCATACTATCTTCGGCCTCACTTTGATTTCATCATTGATCAGGCAAGTACCACAAGTGCTGAGTTAATATATCAATCTTTATTAGATGCAGCCGGTTTACACTTATTAATGGGTTGAATAGGTTGTGTTATATTTAAAACGGGTCGTATAAGTTTTTTTCAGTTAAAGGGTAAATTTGTTAAAAAGTTTATTTGGATAAAGGGGCAACAATATCAGATGGATCAACTATCGAGATCGACCAAAATCTACTATTAACTGACAACCTCCTAAACTCGTTATTCAGAGATTTGGATGTTTATTGTAACAAGTTGCTTTCTAATAATAGAAATGCATCAGTTATATCTGTTCTTTTAAATGGATAAAAGAGTGTTAGCAGGTCAATCTAACGTGACTACATACATCTGGACCCCTACTAGGATTGTCATGTTTTAAACCAAACCCGTTTGAAATGTTACTCAGCTCAGACGACCCACCCTTTTTACCAACTGTTATAGCTTATTGTTTCTTTATAAATGAACATAGCAATCTTTGACATAAGTGCAGATACTGGCTTATCTATTAATATCGGCATCATCTTCAGCAGCCACTAGAGTCGACGATTGGGTCTCAAATTGGGGAAAAGATGATTTCACACAAATGGCAACTGCTTCAATAGGAATGTCATTCTTAGCTTTTGTTGCATTTGCCCTTAGCTCTATCATATCTGGTTACAATCTTTGTAATCAGAACTCTCTTTGATCCTTTATTTATTAGATAATGTATGCATAGACCATCCAAGTATCGCAAAGGTCAGCCAAGGGTGTTACTGTGGGTTTCTGCACAATTTGGTGTAAATGAAATGAATGATTCTTGGTTGGCCTGTTTAACTATTGCGATGCTTTGATAGCCTATGTATACATTATCTATTTTTATGTCGACATATATGATCGAATGTACGAGAGTCAGCTTTTTATGTGAGAAATGGGATGCTGATTAGATAGGGTTTAGTACAAATATGCAACCGTAAACTGTACAGTCAAGAGGCAATGTTATAAATTTATAAAGATCAAGTTTCTTTTTCAATTTTCTTTTCACCTTTGAGGTTGTAAAAATGGGTTATTTGGGTGAAATAAAACTAGTGTTTCACTATTATTTGTAGCATCTTAACTGAGACTATTATTTACTATCCACTTTAAATCTAATTGAACTTTTTATTTCTGTTCTTTTTGCATTACTATTTCAAGGTCAAGTTATTTTGTACTTTTTTATGGACCTAAATTGAATATTGATGAAGGTTCCTGTTCTAGTACTGTCCAGACGATGTATCGTTGTTTTGGTGATTCTTATTTTGAATAGGTGCTTGTGTGTGTATCCAGTTTGACCAGCGTATATGGTCTTTGTAGTGAACCATTGTGCAACCAGATTGTTAGGATGCGTGTTCGGCTGAAATTGACCCTGTCGTCCGGTTCTGGTATTTGACTATGAACCGGGGCTTTTAAAGGTACTGAAACACGTAACCACACCATATATAGTGGGTTCAGTCTGGTCTCGATTGCTCTTTTGTCGGTCTGAACCTAATTCTGTACAACCATGGATGTTGTTGCGCCACCAACATTATATGATATCCTTAATGCTCCTGATTAGACCTCACACATTTGTTAAATTGTGAAGTTTCAAAATCAGAATGACTTATTAGGTAGTAACTTATTTATGATCCATTTCTTTTCAAACATCTAAACAAAACAAGGTTTACACTTTTACAAAATTCGAATGTGAAGGTGGCATAATAGATTTGGTGAGGTGCCTGTTGACTAGATAACATCTTTTTACTGTTTTTATTTTGTTTTTACATTTTATAGATTACTAAGCGCAGTTAAGTTATAAAGAAACAAGGTGTTTTGGCAAACTTGATGGTTTAAAAATAATGTGTGAACTGTCAAGTGTGCACAGTATGAGTTGTATGTTTGTTCTTGAGATTGAGATAGTACTACGTGCATACGGCAACGCTGATAGCAAATGTCAATTTGTGTGTGTGTTTATTTTTAAAGAAATTTTGTAGGTTAAATTGCAATTAATTAATTGAATAAAATAATTAAGAGGCACTTTCATTCTGGGTTTTCAGGTGTGTGAGTACCTCTGAGTGGGTAAGTGGCTAAATATAGCTCCTTGGGCTGCTTAACCATGTGGGTAAGTGAGTGCCTCAATGTAGTTCCTTGGACTTAACCAAGAACATAACCTTTTCATAGTAGTCCATTGGGCTTATCTAAATGATACCTAGCAGTAGTAAGGGTTTTTGTTTTAGCTTATTCGTCTAACACTGTTTTCTCGAGCTAGAGACTAAGAAAGAAAATGAAAATGACATAGAAAAGGTTGTGTTCTCAAGTAGTATTTAAGGAAGAAAAGAAAAGAAAATGGAAGGAAAGTTAGTTTTATTTTATTGATTATTAAAGTAAAATGTTTCCTCCTAACTTTGAGAGGCTAGTATTTACTTTACATTTCTTTAGTTTTTTTAATGACCAAACTTAAAAGCATAATGTAAGAGCAAAAGGTGTGGTGGACTTTTGGCATACCCTTACGTCAAACTTTATGGCGCTGCCAAACCCACCATGACACGGTATAACTTCATGTTATAGCTCAAGTTATGGCCAAGCACGTGTCATGGCTTGATCATGCGTGTTGTATAGTATTATTGTTTTCTTTTTAGTTAAAAATGATGTTTTTGTTTGAGTTATGAGGGAACGTATTTTTTAATGTGTGAGTGAAGTGATTGTGTTAAAGGTAAAACAAAAAAAACTAATGTGACATTAAAAAAGAATCTTGAGCCATCTTGTAAATTTATGATACTTTTGAAAAGTTAGCAAGATTGATTCTTTAGAGCTTTGGGTATGGTAACGCCCAATCTAGCGTTGAGCCTACGTGGTTAGCGTTACCACACCGCATTTGGGCGTTGGCCAACGGCGTTGGTTTCAGCGTGGTTCACCAAACGTGCGTTTGTGGGCCTGTTTTAAAAAAAAAAAAAAAATCAAATCACCACATACGATTAAAAACTGCTAGTTTTTAAAATTTGATTTTTTTTCAATACCCACTCTATATATGTTACAAACACCTCCAACTTAACAATTTTATACATACACAAAACACAAACACTCCAAAAGTGAATCCATACTCGCAATGAAGCCAAATGACGAAGAAGAAGAACGACAACCAAACGCTTTCGAATGTAATTTTTTTAGTATTGCTAATTTGTCATATTAGTTTAATGAATTGAAATATCTTAGTTCGTTTAGGGGGTGTTATGAAAAAAACTAAAAATGGTGGGGACCTCCTCGAAAGTGGTTGGTGAATGGTGTAATGAAATTAACAGAGGTATTTTGGGTGTTGGTGTTATGGTAAATTTAAAGCTGATGTGGCGCTGATGTTGTCGAGTGTTAATAGTGTTATAGTACCGAGTGCTCAGGCTTATAAACTTGAACTCGTGTTTATCTTAATTCATAATTTCAAATCGATGAACTCATAGGTATTAGCGAGCTTGTTAATTCTTTAAAATTTAAGCTCATACGCAAAAAGAAACACCTACCCTATATTAGGTATCGATTCATATGCAAAAAGAAATTGTGAAACTTACACTAAAACATGAACCACAACACACAGATAGCAGGGCAAAATCAATACCCAAACAACTACATAACGCCCCTTGTCATCGCCCTGCTGACAAGCTATTTCACTTTCGTCGTATGTTTGCATCCACTAGCCAACATTGCTCCTTCCCATCCACCACCGATGTCCTTTCTCCATCAAAGACTAGGTGTAGTGGTACCAACCGCACATCAAATTTAGTCATCACCACCAAACCCTCATATGGTTGCTGAATTCCCTTACTATTCACAGTGTAACTTTAACTTAAACAAAAATATATGCCATACCAACACTTTCACAAAAAGAACACACATACTCTTTTCTCGTTTAGTGTTATACACCACATAACCCTCGGTTTTTTCCTCCTTTCACGAGTGTATTAGTTGATATGTTTCATATGTAATATTTGTATAGGCTATCTCTTATTATGTAAAGTCTGGGCCATTAGTACCAATCTAGAATAATCCTATGTAACTATATAACTTAGATGATTTATCTAATGAAAGGCAATGAAATCAATTAGCCTTTTAATATGGTATCACATCCACGTTTTCTCTCCTAAATTATCACCCCCCTTTTTTTTGACCTCTGTCCTCCATCCCCTACACGGCCACCACCTAATCTAACCTTAAACACCACCAAAAATCTACAATCGGCAACCATGGTTGTGGAAGACACCACACCACCAACACCACCACCTTCTACAACCAATAAAATAATTCCCTTTAGCATCCCTAACAAAGTTCCCATTAAATTGGATCTTGAAAAACACAACTACAACTCTTGGAGCTCTTTTTCCCTTTTTCATCTTGGTAGTCTCGGTCTCAAATCCCATGTGGAAACTGACACCGCGTTTACTAACCCGAAACAGTGTCAACTTGACGATCCACATCAATGATTGGAACCATGGATCCTATTGATTACCACTTCAAGACCAATCGATACCACACATCGGGTAATGCAAAAGCCTTATGGGATCATTTGAAAGAATTATTCCATGACATAAAATATGCTAGGGCACTTAATCTTGATAACGAACTCCGTTCCATCAGGATCGGCAAGATGACCGTCAATGAATATTGCACAAAGATTAAGTCTATGTCGGGTAGACTTAAAAACCTGGTTGTGTTGTGAGCGACAAGAACTTGGTCATTTACACCGTCAATGGACTTGACTCTAGGTTTGCTACCCTTGTTGAAATCATTCGTCACCGTGAAACCTTCCCCGCATTTGAAACTGTAGGCACCATGCGTCTTTTAAAAAATTCGTCATTCAATGATGATTCCGGGGCTTCCACCGATTTTGAAAGTAGTTCGTCCTCACCAACCGTTCTCATGGCATCCAATTCATCAAACAACAAAGGTAACCCGAACAAGTCTTATTCTCTTCCTTAAATATGTAATCACTTTAATAAGGGAACGTGCAAGTTTGGTGATCGGTGCGAGTTCATTCACAATCATAGGAATAGGTCGGGATTAAGTGGTGGTCGAGACCAATGTACTGGTAACCTTCAACGAGGTTCTGCCTCTCAATCGAATTGGACTCCACATGGTCATTGTACAAATCGCATGGTTCGGGTTTACCAACAACCCCTTAGCAGCCCAAGACCGGCCCAATATAGGCTTCATGTTCAGGCCCAACCGGCCCAGTATGGACTTGTTAACCATGTGCAGGCCCAACCGGTGGCTCAGTCTCCCTATATGGTCCAACAGGTTACTCCACAAGGGTATTTCACTTCTCCTATGCCACAGCAACAGCAAGGGCTTCTCGGTCCCGGCCCAACACACTACGGATCCCAGGCCACTTCAATTCCTAGTGCGTTTAGTACTATGACACTGCAGAACCCGACTTGGCACATGGATACAAGTGCCTCTTCTTACTTAAAATTTAATTTTGTAATTTAAGTACCATTTTCAATAAACGCTTATTCTCATCTGTTCATGTTGGCGAAGGGATTTTTTTTAGCCATGCACACATTGCCTTTGATTAAACTAAAAAAAGACTATTTAGAAACCTAGTCAATGGTGGCCTTTCATGGATTCACCTATATAGGCCGCGACTAAAGTTGCAAAAATAAGAGCTTGAGTACCACTTGTAAATAATCCAAGAAACATGACAGGGATAGGAAACACCGAAGGTACTAAAGAAACAAGAACAACAACTACTAATTTATCAGCTAATATATTTCCAAAAAGTCAAAAACTAAGTGATAGGGGCTTTGTGAAATCTTCTAAGATGTTAATAGGTAAAAGAATTAGAGTTGGTTGAATATATTTCCCGAAATAACTTAATCCTTTTTTGCTAAACCCGCATAGAAATATGCCACTGACGTGAGTAAAGCCAAAGCAACAGTAGTATTTATATCATTCGTGGGTCGACTACTCCATATGAGGTAATTGTATGGATTTTCCAAGGTTAAAAGGGCGTCAGACCATAGAAACAAAAATAATATAAAATAGAATTCCAATAAAAGGAACCCAAGGACCATATTCCCTCCAAATTTTGAGTTTTACTCACACTCGAATAAATTCAAGGACATATGTCAAAGAAATTCTGACACATGCTGTGGGGGGCTCGGTCAAATGGATTGTGAATCTGAACGGCTGAACCTAATAATGATAGCAATGAACAACCCCAAGAAGTAACAAGTCTTGGCCGAGGACTTGGAAACTGCCAATTTTCCAATAAACCTGTTGGCCTACTTCCACACCGGGATAGATCATATAACCCATTTTATTTGTGTTGATGGAACATGATAAACATTCATATTTCCCTTCTGACAAAAATAGAACTTTAAAGCAAATTTTATTTTGATTCAACCATCTCTTTCTTGACTTGAACAACTTGAATCGTATATTTTTGAATACCAACTAATCAAATATATATTCCTTCTATTTTTAACTCTTTTTTGAGATTAGAAATAGTAACCGATTTGATAATCTCTTAAGGTCCGAAATGAAATAAGTTATTTAGTCTTTTATTAATCACCGATTTTTTTATATAGGCCAGGAACGTCCGTCACAATTGCAAATACTAATTTTAGTTAAGAAATTAAATCGGATTGAAGATATAGCGTATCATTCACTGGAGTCGAAATGTCTGTGAGGATCAAGGGTCGCAATTTTTGTATCGATTAAACAAAATTGTTTGGATATTCCCAACGTGATACATTCTTGAAGGGCCGTATATTCTTCGTGCTGATTAACGATGATACAATAATCGGGTAACCCTGTCATATATTTTAAAATCCCGGCCCAAATATTTTTGCCAATGAGATAATTGTCATTATCAACATAGCCGCATCTCATATCGAAGACGGTTAAGTCCCCTTGTTTTTTGTTCGGATTTCTCAAGTCTCTAAACTTGTGAAGTCTCTTTCTGTAGTGGACCAATTTGTTAACATACCCGAGCCCTATATTTTATTAACATAATGACACCTAGCCCTTTTATTTTTAAAAAGAAAAAAAAAATTTGGCCAAACCCATCTACTGAATCAACTTCTTTGTTTTAGTTCCAACAATTAAGAATGTTTTCCTTTACTTGCTGCATCAAAAACAAATCACACAAGCTTCTGATAAAAAAAACGAGCCAGCTCTAGAAAGATTTATAATATGAATATCCATTACTTTTTGCAGACGATATAAGGTGCCATCTTAGATTCCAATTTCTAGTACCATGCCAAAATGATCTCCTGCTTCATCATCTCTTCTAAATTAATGTTCCAATATCTTCTTGTCATTCTCCCCCACACTTACTCCCCTCTAGATTTGAAAAAAGCGAAGAGGTACCTTAAAATAAATAATTGTTCCGATGGAACCTTCTCTGCTACTGTAGATTGGCGTAGATACACAGTTCCAACCATTATTCTTTTCTATTTGTTATTTTATTGATTACTATTACCAAATAAAATGACTGGACTAACGGATCCTTTTAAAATAGAAAAGAAAGGGGTTAATCTGCTCTTATGATAATTAAATCCTAAAAAAAAGATTGTTCTTGTGTATCCTGTAAATTCTTTGAAAGGCAAATCAATAATTTCTGTGGTAAAACAAAATATTCTTCATTTCCCCCTCTAAAAGATTCCATATTTGGGTGCAAAGGCAAGTTGTTAGAAATGTTGTTAGGTTCATTTGATGGTGTTTTGAAGCCGCTACCAACATGTATCATTCCCCCTAGAACAACGTTTTCTTTCAGGCCTTTCAACTAATCGATACGCCCCAAAAGAGCTGCTTTTGCTAAAACCCAAGCGGTTTCTTAAAAA
This sequence comes from Tanacetum coccineum, assembly GCA_026074375.1. NCBI lineage: Eukaryota > Viridiplantae > Streptophyta > Magnoliopsida > Asterales > Asteraceae > Tanacetum > Tanacetum coccineum. Next base: position 10,423 of record BQNB010180888.1, read on the forward strand.
CTTGCTTCCGATATGAAACTTTGAGTATTCATAGATGCTCTTGTTATTCCCAATAAAGACGGCATGTGTAACATATCGCTTCTTCTGAAGCGCGCCTCATTCGTTTCGCTCGCAACTATCCAATAAGTTCTCCGGGCGAAAAAACATTAGACATTTCATCTTCTAAAGCCAATACTTTTTATGTTATTTGACGTACAATAATTTCTAAAATGCGCTTATGTATCTGCACCCCTGGAGCTGATAAACCTTTTTGGGACCTTATTAACCAAAGAGAATAACACTTTGCACTAAGTTAGCTTCAGCACCAATCAAGAATGCCTAAGGAATTCCAAGAATTCTTCTTATACATTTATTGCAAATCTCAATCCTCTTTTCGAGATTCATTGATATTGAATCAATTGAACGCACTTCTAACACCTGTTCTACTTATGGAAGACCTTAGGTTATATCACAAGATCTGGATTTTTCATATATAATGGTAACAAATGTATCTCTTCGTAAAGGATTTTCCCCATAAATTCCATGAGAAGTTTGCTCTGGAGTAGACCAAAATAAGGCTTAGGCCGATCATTTTACCACAATAGTCACTTGAATAATAGAAACTTGACCCATTTTAAATGCAGTCCTTTTTTGGCTATACATACATTTTCACAAAGAAACTTCCCAAGACTAATGATTGTAGATGTCTCTTTACAATAATTGTAATGGAAAAAATACGTGTTGTGCCAATTTCATTGCCCACTGATCTTTCTTTTAGGATTTGAATACAAAATAACCTAAGTGTAATATCCTTTAACAGTTCAAAGTTACTGAGTGAATAGTCGCTGTAGTGAGGTTACCTTCAAGATGCTCAGTCTTGAGTCTACAAGAAAACTCGTAGCATTCAGTGAGCGGTTCTTAGTGAATGAAGCCTGAGCCAAATAAGAAGGTGATGAGTTCAGTGAGCTGTGGCAATAGACTCACTGAGCCCCATACGATCTCCAACAACTAAAATGACATGAAACTCACTAAATACTTGTTTAAAAATAATTTTACATTTATGAGTTTAAATTTTGTAATCATCAAAAAGGAAGAGATTCTTGATAAAATATAATGCCTAAAAACATTATTAATATCTTTCACATCTTTACGTTTTGATAATCACAAATATAAAAACGTTCAACGTAAAATTAAACGTAAACAAGTAATTAGAAGTAAATTCTCATTTCAACATTTGCATCACTTAAAGGTATGAATAAATAAATGCTTAATGCATTTTATGATCAAGGGAAATCTTTATTCAACCTCAAACTTTTATAAAATGTTGTAAACATTTTTATAAACATCATAAAACATTTTCTACATTTAAAAGAAATGTTTTATTCAAAATAAACATTTTGAATTTCAAATTTTCGAACCTAAAACGGCTATAAAAAGTCCAGTAAACACCTCCCCTAAATAGAACAAAAAGAGGAGCGTCTGAAAATGGGCGGCCCCCTTAAATACATGGGCGGCCCCTTTAATTATAAGGGGGCCGACACCCTATTTAAGGGGACCGGCCATAGACCCCGCTCCTCCAGCTTGTCCTATAAATACTGGACTATTCCTCAACATTTTTCTTATCTTTTGCACTCATTCTTTCTGTTCTAAAACAGCTCACACATCTCTCTAAATCCTTTGATCATTTAATCATAAAGCTTTTTTCCTAAGTGATCCAAACTCAATTCCTCAAGTGCAAGAGAAGAATACTTCCATCATTAATTGAAGAAGTATTACAACCCAAGTATACATTGCAATCTTATTGCATTCACACCATATCTTGTAAATCATTTGTAAATCTTGTAAAGTGGTCTAGTTATTAGGTTTTGGTAATTGTTGTAAGTATAGTTAGATCTTGGTGATCCTTTCTAGTAGTGTTAGTTAGTTGTGACAAAAGTAGTGTGGTGAGGACAAGTAGTAAAGGTGTGAAGTTGTGAAGAAGTTGTGTAGTTTTGTTCAAGGTGTGAAGCTAAGTTGTGTAGTGAAGTTGTGAAGTAGTCGTGAAGTTGTGAAGTCGTAAACAAATTGTGAAGTTGTGTTGTGATAGATTGGTTCTAGCTAAGATTAGAACTCGACATCTAGCTTAGTGTCGGAAATAGATATAAGCAACGTTGTGTACGGTTTTCTCCGCCATAAAGGAGCTTGTTGACATAGTGAAGAAAACTCTTGAGTTAGGTGCTCGGGGAGTGGAGTAGGCC
>BQNB010180889.1:0-12638 GCA_026074375.1 Tanacetum coccineum
TGGCATTATGTTAGAGTCCTTAAATTGCCCTTTTTGTGAATTAGCTGTCGAAGACCTGGATCATTGTATGATTAGATGTCCTTTTGTCCTTCCTATTTGGAGGAAGCTCTAGAGTTGGCGGAATCTGGAACCACCGATGTCGTTTTCATCTTTTTCGATTGCGAACATTGCTCGTGGAAATATAAAGTCGAATGGTAATTCTCGGACGGTTAAGGTTCTCCAAGGTATCTTCCAAATTTCTATTTGGGCTTTGTAGAAGTGGTAAAACAGGGTGGTTAATGTCGTTGTGAAGTCGAGTTCCAAAATTAAAGAAGAATATATCTTTCCAGTCATTTAAAGATTGTCCAAGACGCGGATTACTGCTCGCCTTACCCCAAAACCGACGAACTGTGATGTTTGGATTGCTAGACCTTTTTATTTGTTTACTTAGGCTGACTGTATCTAGTAGGCTTTTGGTTTTGGATTTTATTTAGCTTGGTTTTGTGCAACTTGGTGTTTTTTTGTGCTCCATTTTGGAGCCTTGTTAATATTTATATAATTTCTCTGCTTTTCAAAAAAAACTTGATCGGAACAAATTGTTGACTCTGGGTTAAGACATAAATAACATGATGTTATAAACTAAAGAGTTAATTGCAAAAATTGTCCTTGTGGTTTGACCAATTTGCACGTTTCGTCTGCATGGGTTAGAAAGTGCAAGTGGCCTCCTTATGCGGAAACCTTGGGTCTTTTTTCGTCCTTGGACAAAGTGAAATGACTGAACTACCCTTCAGTTCCCTTTTTTAATTTCAGTTTAACTAAGGGTATTTTAGTCATTTCATTTTGTCCAAAAGGGAAGCCGCCTGCACTTTTCAAATAACGCGGATGAAACGTGTAATTTGGCAAAACCATAAGGACGATTTTTGCAATTAACTCTGAACTAAATAATCCTAATACTATAAAAGATTCAGTTTTCCTATATTCAATGTGTTGTCTTAATGAGGAAGCATTTACAAATCGTCTTCAAGAGCAGCCTCTCCATTTGCCAATCATTTAAGTTGCAAGCAGGGACAGGGTTTTAATGAGAGAGCATTTACAAATCGTTTTCATTAGCACCTATCCATTTTCCTACCATTGAAGTTGCAAGCAGGTACATGGTTTTGTTCTTTTATCGTTCAATTTTGTTCGCCGCCAATTTTTATTATTGACCTAATTTTTTAAATTGATTGATTTATTTGATTGGGTTTATTTTCAGGTTAATGATTCGTAGGTCCAATTGATAATCACAATCAAATATCATTCTAAGGTATGTTTTATTCTGAGTTATTGATTATTTTGTGTGATTTTAAAATAGGTTGCTATGATTATTTTTGAATGGGAGCCGTTTTTTAGTTTTGTGATTAAAATCAATGAACATCATGTGTTCGATAGCTTAATTTTAATCCACCTTATATGCTAATGACCTTATATACTCATCCTATTTTAAAGTAAGATAACGAAATTTGAAATGGGTTTCCTTCTTTCAAGCTCGAACTTATTAGGATTGATGAGTGGATCATCCCACCACCAGCTACACCTACTCCATATCAGAAGTGGGCGATTGTAGGTGTCTGATTTAATAGGATTGAAAAAACAAAAGGAGAAACAAAGTGACAAGTTCGTTGTCCGGTAAATAAGAAAGATACTTGAAGGATGAAATATTATGGACGAACAATCGATGCTACTTCTGCCAATAAGAAACTAAATAAGGTATGTGTATATAAGTTTTAATTTAATAATGGTATTGTGTAGCTAAAATACATGCTCATACTGAATACATATTTAGAAGCTAATCGAATTACAAGTAGATGTGGCCGGACTGTGGATTGAGTAGCGGGTCATTAATAGCGTGTTAATTATCTAACGCCTTCAATTAAGTGATTTACTATTTGAACAATGATCGAGGATCTTTTACATCGATAAGCATTTTCAAAAGAATTAGCAGATAGACAATTTTATTAAGGAATCCCAAACACCTCATGAGTTGTTTAAGTGTGCCATGAAAATTACCTCGCCCCAACCCGGAACAACTTTTGAAAGTTGGTGTCTTTATTGTGTGTTTGACTGCATTTATAGTGTCGATTTAGTGTTCAAATACTAATTTACGATATATGGTGTTGTATAGTACAAATTAGAACCATGGATCAAGCATTATACATGTTTAGTTGGTGCAACAGGTAGATTTGGGAGGTTACCCAAAGCTAAAAATATTGGTTGCACCACTTAATAGTGCACTGCTTATTGGTCGCAATGAGTGACAAACACGCAGGTCGTGATGAGGTGTTCCTAGGTATGAAAATGGTAGGTTCAGGTATGTTAATGGTAGTCGTCGTGGTGGTTGTGGTTGGGGAAATAGAGGTGGTGAGTGGGGTGTTAAATTGATGGGGAAATGGTTAAGAGATAAAAACAGGGACGGCATCATGTAAATCGTTTTTTCATATGTTAAGGATTAATTTCTAGGCAATTGATCTTTTTGGTGTATGCAACAAATTTATCAGGTTCTACATTATTACCTTAGAGCCACTTTCTGATTTATAAACGTGTTTAGTAAGCAGGGTGGTAAGTTCTTTGCGTGGAAGTTTAAGTTGGATGCTAACAAAGAAAAAAAAAACAAAAAACAGGAAAGAGGAGACTGATAATGTTAGGAATTATAGGAAGAAGAAATATGATCCGGTCGACCGTAAATTGATTTTGAAAGCCATTTTAAAGGAATTGGAAGTAACTGATATCACGTATTTAGATATCGCTGATAAGTTTTGCACTTGATGTGACTAACTAGATGAGCTATATTGAAAACACTTTGTTACGTTAGCACCATACATCTTAACAGACTCAAACCATAACAGAATGATATGTGATAAATGTCATAAAGACAGGCACATGAGACCATGACCATAGTCAAGCCAGATTGGGTCCTACTGGTAGTTGGCAATATGTATTGCTGATAGGTGCCGGTCGCGAGCTTATCCCATAGAAACTCTGCTGTTAAGATGAGAGTAACATTATATAACAACCCAAAATTTTCATCAAATGCAAAATCAACCTATTTTACTATGATCACAATTGTACGGGGAAATTTTTCGCTTTATTACATTACTTGCATTACCAATATCTCAATATGCAATGTAACTTGCATAACTAAAGTAGACGAGCTCACGCAACCTACCTATGCCATCTATATCTATTTATATGTCAAGCAAACATCATAACATATCAAGTCGATATCTTAATATCATTATTACAAAGTACATTACTCTTATAATGTACCATTCACAACGTTATATCAAAACTGGCTTTAAACCGTTATTATATACCTCTAAACCCTAATTCCATGAAAGGTTAATATCTAAAGCGAATGTACAAGCTACTAAAGCATATATACAAGTCATATAACATCTCATTTGAATAATACTTTCCCTCCAAAATAAGGTACAAGTCCTTTAAAGCATAATGTACAAGTCATTAATGCACGATGTCCAAATAGCCGTTTTACCTCTGTTTTCCCAAGGAATCTTGTATAATCCATCAAGTACAAGTTACAAGCAAGTCATATACTTCATTTACAATCCATATTCATCCTCATTTCATAAGATTTCATGAAATGAAACCTAGAAACCCTAACCCGAGCAAAATACTAAACCATGACCCGTTTATTGATTTTTATCCATCTTAAACTTCAACCACTACCCAAATAAGTTGTAATAACTTATTTTACAACATTCCAATCATATACAATCATCATTTCAGTTCAATTATATACGAATTAAAGCCGAGAAACCCTAAACGTGCACTAATGTGAACATTCGATCCGTTTACTTATTTTTACCCATTCCAATCACAAACCATTAACTCAATTATGTCCTAAACTCATAATACAATCTTTATAATCATCAATCTATGCTTATACTATCAATGTACACGAATTGGAAGCTTAAAAACCCTATACGTGCCCTAATTCACGACCTAAATTTCCATTTCTACCCATTTTAAACCCAAACCATCTATCAATTCTTGATTATAATCCTTAATACAAACCTTGTGATCATTAATCCACACTTATAACTCAGATGTACTCGAAATACAAGCACAAAAACTCAATCCGAGCCCTAATGAACCCGCAACCCCTATTCTTGTAAAATGACCCATTTTTAGCTTTTCTTTTCACTTTAGCACCTCAATGGCAAGCACTTCTATGCTCCATAGCAGCTTACCCACCTGCTACAACAAATATCATATATTTTCTTGGCCTAAAAGAAGCCACATCCCTCCCTTAGGCCTTAAGTATGTCGCGGCCACCACAAGCACCAAAACAACCTCCACATCACCTCTCTACCACTCTAGCCTCACCACATCACCCTCATAGACTCCCTAACTCAGCTACATCAGAATCATGACACCTCACCCCCTCACCTTGGCCTCTAAGTTTCGAAATTATTATAAATAGGACCCTAAACCCTTCATTTCTACTCATCCCCCACTTCCTCCTCTATAACCCATCATAGAAGCAATACTTTGCTCAATAGCAGCAATACTTTCCTCAAGAAGTGTTCTAAGGAGTCCTAAAACCAGAAGTGAAGTGAAATATTGAAGCCTTGAAGCCTCGGAGTCGTTATTCTAGGAGTACGAGTGCAAAAGTCCCAATTTCGACCCGTTTCCAAGCTATAAGCTCAAACCCAGGTTCTGGATGTTCCAATTCTGCTCCTACACTCTTATAATGTTCATATGATACTAAATAAACTCTTGTTAAAGTTTTATAACTAAATCCATGCTCATTTTCCATTTTGATCTAAAACCGTACACCCGAAACCCTAATTTCATGTTTTTCATAAATCTAAAAGTTATATTGATAAAATGTTGTTATAATCTATCCTAACATGCTTAACTAATGTTATTATAACTACTTTATTTATTATTGAAGGAATTTGAATTAAAAACCTACGCGTTTTCATTATAAAACCTTAATTTGACCCGTTTTGCTTCCTAGCTTAACTAATCGTTATTTTAAACTTTCGTTGCGTTAAATCTTTATATTTTAGATTATATTAATAAGATATAACCTACAAATGCCTTTTGGAAACTTAAAATAAGCTTGCATGGCATTTTGGACTTGTTTTGCAAAAGTATTCCATGCAAGGGGTATATACCGTAACTTTTGAAAACTTATAACTAAAAGGACTAAAAATGTCATTTTGTCAAAGTTATAACTATAAGGGTCTATTATGTCACTTTTCAAAGTGCAAGGTTTACTTTGTACATATTTTAAACTTGAAGGACCAAACTCGTAAAAGTGCAAACTCCAAGGGTATATTTTGCCATTTTTCATTCTTAAGGGTCTAAAATGTAACATTTTGAAAAAGTATAAAAACATGTTTAAAACATTACAAGACATAACTTTAATTAACGCTTGTCGTGCTTATCATTTCCAGGTATTAATCAAAACGCTTAAAACCGATTATATCACAATACTAGGGAGCTTCATATTAAGAGGTTTCATCTTGGTATTACGTTCTGACAGAGTTGTTGGGTTTACGATTTAAAGTGCCCTAGATCCTCAAACGTTTACTAAATGACCTCTGACTTATGATGGCCCGAACGGTGATACAATACTCTATAATAATTCAATCAAAGATATACATTATACTTTATAAAGATTTGAAACATAACAAACTAAGACTTGACATAATATCCCAGGTTGCGTATGGCGAAGCCGTTACTTTCATTCCATATACCTTTGCTATCAATTAAATTTCCATATACTGTTAAGGTGAGTTCATAGCCTCGCTTTTCAATCTCTTTAATGTTTTATAAACCCGCGAGGGGGACTCGTTTATCTTATGACAATGTGATTACTTTTCAAAGACTTAGTGAGTTCATAGCCTCGCATTTCAATATTTTAAATGTTTTATAAACCCGCGAGGGGGATACATGCTTAAACCATGAATGCAATTATTTCTATATGCTATCCTGATTTATTATTGCCTAAGTAACTATTTTGCCTTTAAGTCCCTAATATCATGAACCGTTAATTACTCTACGGAGTGAGCGCGAATGTTGTGAATAGATCAATTTGGGTTGGACTCCCTGTTGGTGTACCCAGTTATACCGGTAACCAATCGCACATCATTATAATATAACTGCGGGTGTTTTGGCAAAGGCACCCGTTGGGGCTATAACGTATCAAACATATCCCAAGGCTTTGGATTCATGAGCTAATGGCAATAATATTTGTTTTATAACGGGTGTATAACAACGTAACCCAATATCAAATTGGCATTCAAACTATTATAACTGAAAACCTATGAATATCACTCAAACTTTGTGTTGACTTTTTAGCATGTTTTATCTCAGGTAATTAAGCAACTTATGGCATGGGCTCGGAGTGGCACTGGATTTGAAGATGGCTAATATGTAATCATTCAAACTAATTACATTTTCTTTAGATTCTGGAACCTGTTGCCTATTAATGGCATTTTGTAAAACTCTGAATTAATGAATGATAACTACATTTTCCAAAACGTCTCTTTTGAGTCGTTTTCTATGATTATGAATGTTGTACTATGAAGTAATACCCCATATTAGCTTCCGCTGCTATATGTAAAAATGGAGGTGTTACAGATTGGTATCAGCGCCATGGTTATAGAGAACAAGGTCAAAACCTTAACTATAACCACATTTCTTTTTCTAGCCATCAAAGTCCTCCGTGCCACTACATTCTGGATCAGTATGTAAAGATACATAACAATTATACTATATTATACCATAAATAACTTATGTTATTTACGACTGGGTTGTTAACAAAACGATATCTTCTCCCAATCACTCTACTTCTAATATTGAGGATGCTTTTTCCTCTATGAATATTCTTAACTATACTTCGGTCTCATCGGATTATTTCCCAACTTCATCGGGAAGCAGTTCTTTTAACTCCTCGGAAAACTCTAAAGATAATATGATCCCACCAGTATTCTCACCTTTCTACAATAATCCTTGTTTAAAGGACGTACAAGCATTTTATGCTAAGGGGTCACCTATTTCACCACCAGATCCCATTACTCCACCATCTATTTTGACTCCATCTCCGGTATTACCAGCATCACTACTATTTGATCCCCGATATTTCTTTGTTCCTGAAGAACTATTACCACCTAAGAAGCAAATCTATTCCCCATCTTCTTCCTCAACTACGTTATCTAATTCATCTCAGAAACAAGCCTATAGTCTAGAACCACCATCTTTCTCAGTTTATACTCCTACCCCACCTCAGATATTTGAAATAGGAAAAAGTTCTATCAAGGAACATCTGAAGCATCATGAGAAACAAATCGAAGATATTTTATATTACTTAGAAGAACTTTCTTTTCACCGCATTAAGAAAATGGAAGAAAGACTTGTTAATGGTTGGATAATCATACCAAGAGATTTTGATGAAGTAAAAATCAAACTTAAAGAAGCCCGTACACAGATGCTTGAACTACAGAAGAAGCATATGGGACAGAGAGACAAGATTGGTTTTGTTTGCTTTAGGATTTCTGATTTAGAAATGATCCTTGAGGATATCCAAGATCGCCATCAACTATATATGAAGAATCTTATGGAACACACTTCGTGAACTCCAAGACTACTAGATCAAAACCTTATCTGTACCGCTTTTTATCCAAGGACACGTAGCATAAGTATCAATACCTGTCAGATTTTGGTATATAAGATATGTAAGATAAGTTGTAGTTTCATTTTACCTTACCATTTCAATATCATATATGTCATTTCTTGTTTTCTCTGTCTTCATCATCAATTAGGTCAACTACACCACCATCAGATCATCCCTTCGATGAGTCTATCTTTGCAGAGTTAGATAACTCATTATGAATCATACCACGACCACTGGGAAGTAAACCAGTCCCCGAGAAGTCTAATAATTCAAATGTTTGTTTGAATGTTCATCTCTAAGTCTTAAATTCCAAAATTCTCCATTATATCCTGCAATGTAATACCAAAGGATATGTATTACTTTGTTAGAACTTTTATCAAAATAAAAATCCATACAATATGTCAAATAATTTTTATACCACTATGTATGAAAATTTTGACAACGACTTGTGATATCATTCTTATTTCGTGCTATCTTATGTTGATAGATGCCTCCCAAAAGGACATCGACATCTGAAGCATCAGCCATGACTCATGCTGCCATCAGGAAACTAGTTGCCGACAGTGTTGCCACAGCTCTAGAAGCACAAACTGCAACGATGACAATTATTAACAATCCCAATAAGAACTCTGGACCAAGAAAAACCCCTGTAGTAAGGAAATGTACTTACGAGAATTTTATGAGTTGCCAACCTTTCTACTTCAATGGTACGGAAGGAGCTGTTGGTCTCATTCACTGGTTTGAGCGGACTGAATTGATATTTTCTCATAGCAATTATGCCAAGAAGAACAAAGTGAAATTCACTATTAATACACTCACTGAGGAAGCTTTATTCTGGTGGAATTCAATTGCCCAGTCTATTTAAGTAGAAGAAGCCTATAAGATCACCTGGTCTGAATTTAAAAGACTCTTGATAAAGAAGTATTGTCCCCAAACTGAGATTAAGAAAATGGAAGAAGCCATTACCATAACCCAGAAGTTAATAGAGCAGGTTATGAAACACAACTCTGTACAAGAAACCAATAACCATAAACGAAAGCTTGAGGACAGAAGGAACACCACCAACGGCAACAACAACAACTATCGTAACAACAACTGTAGCAATAATCATCACCAACTGCAGAATAGGAAGCAAGAAATCTTCAGGACTTATACTACCACCAATGGGTATACTGGAAACCGTCCCTTGTGTACAAGATGCACCCTACATCACATAGGACCTTGCACTGTCAGGTGTCGGATTTGCAACAAGATAGGTCATCAGACCAGGAACTACAGAAACAAAGAACCCTCGAATTACTAGATTAGATCCTAGTTATAGTTTGTTAGAACCTAACCACAGGATGTGTGGTATAAATAAAAACACTTGTCAAATCTTGACTATGTAAAGTATAAAGGTAAGTTGTTCATGACAAGGCTGTCAAGATCGCGATCCCACCTGGGATCGTTTTTGTCTTTGCAAGATCAAGATCGTAAGATCGGATCGAGATCGTATGATCCTACCAATTTATCATGTTCTGTAAGCAACGGATAAACGAGTCACACTATTTTTATATCTACTCATCATTAAAGATAAATTTATATAATATACTCTTGAAAATGTCAAAGTTCAAATTTAAAATACCAAAGTAAAAGTAAAACACAAAAAAGTCAAGTTTCAATCGTCACATTCACGATTTAGCGGAATAAAATTACATAACATGCGTAATAAACGTCTCAAAACAAAGTATATCACTAGTATCACTACAATTAAGCTATCTAAATTAAAACTTAAAGGTTAATAGTTAAAACTATGAAAAGATAAAAGAAAAAACAACAATTTCCTATAAGAAACTTTTTTGCTTCAGGTAACTAGAACATGAGAAAAAGAACCCTAATTTGTTTCATGTAATTTCAATTTGAGGAAAGTAGATAATTAGATTTATTGATTAGAAAATCTTGAAATGAAACGTCAATACTTGTTACTGAGATCAACGGACTCGTATTGTTCTTTTTGGGCCTAAAAAAGTAATGGGCTAGTAAGTATGTAAGTCAATAAGTTAGTAACTTGGTAATTTGGTAAACTCGTATCGACACGCGATCTTACGTGCGAGTTTACGATCCTACCTCTGATGCGATCTTACACCGATCCTACACGATTTTATCAGGTGGGCACGTAAAATCGTACGATCTTACGTGTAAACTCGCGAGTTTGACAGCCTTGCTTTAAAGTGTTATGTTGTGCGTTTGTATCCACTAAAAAACAAACGTATCATTTCATCCGAGTAATTTAAGCTAAGTGAAAAATATCTAATTTCAGTAAAATAGTAGAAGGTTTTGAAGAATTTCTTTGAGTAATGCGTTTTTCATAACCTATAACCAGTAAAAAGAAGATTTAAAAATCTATTGCATCAACAACCAATACTTATTTTTATAACCATGTCTTTCTATAGCACAAAAAGAGTCGTATATACTATACTCCATCACCCAAAAGACAATGACACACTTCGCACACCACCATTTAGCTCTCGAGCCTTAACATGGATGCTAAAGACTTATAATCCTTACTTGTTACAGTATACCATACAATATCTATAATAGATTATATATATTTATTTGAATTGATTCGATCTTTAACATTTAACTACAAGGTCTAAGAGACTCAATCGTACGTTTCATGACGCTTTTTTCAATGATCAGCTGGCATTATAATAAGGTGAGCTCCAAATTGAGGTTGAAGTGTGATGACCGAGTGAGGAGCATGCGCATAGGATGGTGAAAGCTCAAATGAGAAGCGTTGTAGAATCATAGCCAGTGCTATTTTGGCTTCCATCATTGCAAAATTTTGCCCAATGCATATCCGAGGTCCCCAACCGAAAGGGAAATATGACATTTGTCCCTTTGTTGCCTTTGAAACACCCTCTGAGAATCTATCTGGCATGAACTCATTTGCATTGACACCCCATATTTCATGGTCATGGTGCAATGCTGCAACGGGCACCATGATTGCTGTCCCGCTTGGTAAAGTCATTTCTCCTAACTTAGTTTCTCGACTAGTTAATCGATACAATGCAGGGACCGCAGGATATAGCCTTAAAACTTCATGCAAAATCATAGTAACCTACCAACCATAGAAAGAAAATTTAAAATGAGCGTACATTTATAGTCATGAAAACAAGAAATTGTGCATCAATCGCCTTACGATTTTTAGGTGACTCAATCCGTCAATATCCGGATTATTATGTCCAAAGACATGAAAAACTTCATCTCTTGCTTGTGCTTGCCAAGAAGGATGCTGGCTTAGTAGAATCATGGACCATACAAGCAAATTAGAAGTGGTTTCCTGGCCTGCAAAGTAAAAGAGTTTGCATTCTTCTATGACATCTTCAATGCTCATTTGCTGAGTTTCGTTTCGATTAGACTCCAATAATATGCCCAATAAGTCATCATGACTTGGTTGGCCACCTTCCATTGCCATTAACCGTTTATTGATTATACCTCTAATTGAAGCCTTCACATGATGATCAATCTCTTTTACCCTTTTGTGCTTCTCAGTTGGCAGAAATCTAGCAGAGTAACACTACTTTTGTTTCATAACTAAGCTCAATGTGAAAATAAGCTTAACATTTGAAAGGTATTTACCTTGCTCCAGGGATGTATACGGATTGAATGATTTGCAATATCAAAGTAATAAGTTCTTTCTGAAGTTCAAATATCCTTTTCCCTTCTTCATAACTACTACCAAACGCAGTCCGTGAGATTACATCACTAGTTAATGTTTGAAGATATGGAAAAACATCCAGCTCGCATAAATGCACAAATGCTAATAACTTTTGCCAGTTGTCCATCATCTCGCCACAACTCAAATGGATAGCTGGAGCCATATGCTATAAGGAAATGAACAAATTAACCCGGTATACAAATTCCATTTTAAAAGATTAAAAAGTATATATGGATGCTATTAGCATATAATATCGTATGAGCAAACCTTTAACTTGTGAGTATGGAATGCCGGGTTGATGATTTTTCTATGCTTGAACCATTTATCTCCGTCATAATCGATTACTCCTTGAGATAATATCTTGATATAAGGATTATTTTTCCTAAGCTTGTGGAAGTCATTGATTCTAGACAGTATATCTTTGGCAAGACGAGGATCAAGAACATGCACCATTGGTTGTGGCCCGTACCAAGCAAAGAAAATATTACCTACGGTATAAATTGGATTGTTACACGTCACACCAATCTGCAAATTTTATATAGGCAACCATTCATGATCCCATATATAGCTTCTTGTCATTTTAACAAACTCAGTTCCATACCGACTTAAAAAAAAAACATTTTACTTCTCTCCATGTCTATTAAAGTGCAATAACGTTTAAGCAATCGTGTTGTGCTTAAATGATGTAGAAGAACTAACATCATCTTTTATTTTCTTTGCAAATTAAATCATGTAATGTCTACGTCGAGTTTAACTTTATGCCAACCACCATAACGACATAAGAGCTTAATCTAATCATCATTAATTCATTCTAGCTTAATTCTAAAAAGATTTTGAGTTTGTAAAGAAATACCATAGGTTTTGGTTGCCTTATAGACAAAGGGCATAAGTCTTGGAATGATATCATCATGGATATTTATGGGCTTTTGGTTGGCTTCTTTGACCATTTGTCTCAACTCTTTTGTATCCCCAAACAAGAACTTGTAGGATGTTCCCTTGATCCCTTGGAGCCTTAGGTGCCTCTCAAGCTTCCTTGGTTGCACCCACACCCATTTCAACAAGCTCCATGCCATAAGCACCACCATAGCCACACCACAAGAGCTTGCAATCAACTTTGATATGCCCATTATCTCCATAAATGACAGGGTCACTTGTATGTGAAACAAATGTGCATAATATGTGTAGTGGTGGGAGAGTGATACATATGGGTCTGAATGATCAGTTTTGTTTTTTTTGGAACGGCAATTTGTGGCTACATGGCCCCTAGCCCAGAAG
>BQNB010180891.1:0-11423 GCA_026074375.1 Tanacetum coccineum
TTTATAGCACATTGGCTATTTATTTTATATTTTTTTTTCTTTCTTTTTTTCTTTTTTTATTCTACCGCCAAACTCCTCTGTCACGCCCACACTTTTGATGAGCATACACTACAAAAATTACAAATAAGAGTAGCTACCTCTGTCTTAGTCGAAATGGCACACACCAAATACAAAGTGTAGTCAACAAGTAATCATCAAAAATACGCCATACGTACCAAGTAACTAGCAATCCATAAACTTAACTAAGGGTTAGGCTAAGGTTAAAGGTGTAAATATATTTTTGTATTTTTCTGGATTTTATCAAATGAACAGAATGGCTCAAATAGTGTACTAATTGTATCTAGCACTAAAAGTGAGTGCTAACAAATATGTCCAAAAGAGTGGTTAACTAACCGATGTGGCTAGCTAAAATCATTTGTTATAATTGGAAGGCCATTTGGTGTAAATCCTAATTTGCCTTTATCACTTAAATTCACCATAATCATACAAGTATGATCTCACTGCGGAAATATTATGCATAACAAGCACAAGTTCTAGAATCGAGTCAATCACTGGCACACTCATAGCAAAAAATGGAATTTAAGTATAAAAATAATGCTTTTCATACGAAATATGCTTCAATTCCTCACAATTTTGAGTAACGGCTATAAATGTGATATCAAATGTAATCGATCCTAAAAATGGATTGTTCAAATAATCAGGATATGTCAAAAAAACTCAAAACAAAACCTTATTACTTGTTGGAATGATTTAGTCATTTTTTTAACATATATTCCTTACGTGTAAAAACAACTAAATCCTCGAGGGCGACTTTCACTCTCCCACACTTAAGTTTTGCATTGTCCTCAATGTAAAAAAACAAACTTCAAAGCAAAGGAAATGGGAAAAATTAGGATGAATGATACTACCCAGATCAAATACCATCTTTCGTATGTGGTTTTTGTACGTGATTTGAGTTTCCTTGAAAACTCGGTTGTTAGATATTAGAAAAAGGCTCGGTCACCCCGTGTATTTTACTGTTTATTATAGCTCATAGTTTAATAGTTAATCGTATGATTTTTGGTTTTGAACCGGGTACAAATACCCTGTATTTTGTAAGAACTATAAATACCTCTTCCAACTTTGGAAAAGGTAGCTAGTCATTATTCATTTTCTATTTTTACACACATGTTTCTCTCACTAGAAAAACCTCTGATGTGTTTCTCTCTCTAGAATCTAGCCAAATCCAAGAATCATCACCGGGGATGTGAATATGATATCTTACAGAGAGTGATCATATTAATATATATTGGAGCTTGTTGTGTTGATTATATTTTTGTGTCAAAACATACTTTACTGTTTCATTGAGAATACTTCTTAGTGATATAAACTAGTTTCCGCATAGTTTATATCATTCAAATCAAAGTTTCATTCTTAGTATTTTTGGATTTATCCAAGGGTACTAAACCTTAAAAGCTAAGGAGTTAAAGATCTATTCATTGGGATCAACAATCTCTCGACTTCGTTTCTTCATTGTTGATCATTCTTTTCGCATTGTTGCTTAAGGTGAGTTCATAGCCTCGCCTTTACTTATTTAACTGTTTTAATAAAACCCCGCGAGGGAGATACATGCTTGTTTTTAAAACTTAAACACAAGTTATTTATGGTATGCTGGACCCAAATACATGCTTATTGACAATCGAGTACCTTATTGCCGAAAAAGTCCTTAATTTCATGAACCGTTAATTACCTGTTATGGTAAACACTAGTACAAGTAAATAGATATATTGGGTTTAACAAACCCCGTTTGGGTGGGTAACAACAGTTTACCCCCTAAACGGGCGCATTGTATGGAGAATTAAGGTGTACGGCAATTACACCTTCTGATGGGCAAATTTTATCTTAAGAAGATAACACGTTAAGGTTCGGTGTCATGAGCTCGATGCAATAAAAACTTAAACATTGTATGTGTTACAATGTCTCTTGATGAACTATACTTGTGTTATACTTTTATTCATATAAACTCGATGGATTCACTCAACATTATTGTTGACTTTTTAGCATGTTTTATCTCAGGTGCTTATGCTTGCTTACTTGCTTAGATGGGAGTATTACGCGGATATCAAACTTTCAAGACCTTGTTTATTATACACATTCAATGAAAACTTTACCTAAATTTTTGAGTCATGTTTAAACTATTGTGGGGTGGCTATAAACCGTTTGGGACCTGTTTATTAACTCTGATGTTTTAATATATCAAATGTGACAATTTATTTTAAAACGTCCTTTTTGAAGTCATTTTCCGTGACTTGTGCTTATGGACTATGAAGTAGCACCCCATGTTGTATTCCGCTGTGTGTCGAAATTTGGGTGTTACAGATTGGTATAAGGGCACTGGTTATAGAGAACTGGGTCGTTTTCAAAACCTAGACTATAACCGTTTTTCAAAATTAAGAGTCTTTCATTGTTAATCTGATATCCGCGTGCGCATACTCCCTGACTCCTTATATACTTCCTCGATCATCCCTATTAGTATTACATGGATAATAAGTGTATAACACTTGGCTTTCTTTTCGACCTCTTACGCCAATCTTCAAGAGTATATCTATCTATCTATATCAGATTAATTATAAAAGCATCGTCTATCCCTGATTGTTTATTCTTAATTATAAAGGCATTACTATCTAATTTATATAGATATCTTATTTTCTTTTCGGTTACTTATGGCTATTATCGAGAGCGTCGCTACTTACTTATATAAAAGAAATTTACATAAATGTTGACCAGTTTCGATCACTAATACCTACTTACCGAAGAATCGCTATATTTATATATAAAGTTACTTATAACTTATCCAAGACATTATGAATGACACAATGATCTCGTTTGTTTTCAAGACGTCATGAGTAACACAACGATGTCCAAAACCTTCTTAAGACATTGTTAGTGACACAATGGTCTCTAAAATTCACATGATCTCTTTTTCTTCCATAATAACATTTTCGATGATATTGAAATTCGACGTAGTTTGTCGATCTCACTGGTTATTTAACTATTTGACTCCAAGTTTGATCATTCGCCTCGTACTTCTGAAACCTATATGTCGTCACGTAATCCGTCGCATGGAAACATGCCGACTAAATCAAACACGACTTTAACATGTCACCTCATAACACATCACTCTTTTGGAAAACGACTATTAACTTATTCCCGCGTATTGCGTCGTCTGAGAACGTCTACTTTTAGAACTTTCGAATAAAATTTTGTATTTTGCCCTTCTAGCTGATTTAGTGAAAATCATCGTTTTAGCTATTTCGCGTGCCGTGCTTAGGATTTTTATTCGTTTTAAGTATTCTAATAAGTCAAAAATTCTATATTATGCCCCTTGAGCTCGAAAATTTTATTTTTGTAGACCCCGATTATTCCCGCGTCTTAGCCGAATCCTTGTTAAAATTATATACATTTTTCTTTTACTATACCTTTTATTTAAAAAGTTTACTTAACTAAATAATACATTCAAATTAAAAATAATAATAAACTAGCCCATAAGCCCCTAGTATTGTCTCCCCATCTAGAAAAAAACCACACTCAACCCATATTTTTTTTGTAGTTTCCAAGGATTTTGTCATGATGATGTTTGCATGCCCTTTTGTTTTAAAAACCCTTCAAGCTACTCTCAAACATACACACAGTAAGATTTTACTTAGCAAAAATATTGTTTCCCTCCATCTTTGTTTATACCTGTCGAACCGCCACCATAATAATAATCCATCATAAAAATTTTCCTACTACTTCTAAACATCCCTACATTAATCCTACAATCATCTCCAAAAGAAAAATCACCATGCAAGGGTCTAAATTAAAATCTTGATTTTTTAATGTTCTTGGGTTTTAAGTGAAGATCAAGAAAAAAGGGTTTAAAGATTAATGTTTATTTGAAGATTTACGTGATCAAAAAGTTAGGGTTTATTTGTTTGGGGTTTTGTTTGGTTCGGCTAAGGCAAGGAAACAAGAGGGATTCGTTTTTTGATTTTATTCTCGCTCATACGCGTTATTGTGAGCATCCTAAAACCCTTCCACAAGTCTTATTTTTTATATGTTAGGCGCGAGGCAGAGCGGGAGAGAAATTTGCATGTTATAGAATAATCCATATGTTGTGTGCTAGGCAGTAGTATTTGGGTGAATTTTGGATTGATTCAAAATTGGTTAGAATTCCTACGAGATAAGCAGTTTTAGTGGTTTTGAATGTTTGGACGAAGAGGCAGAAAGTCATTTTGGGTAAGGTTTTAGAATAGGCTATATAAGTAGAAAAATACGCAGCCATATTTGTGTCGTACAATTTTTTCAAACTTATTTAAGCTTAAAAATAAGATAGGCCTTGTCCATATTGAACGTTTTTTGCAATGGATCGTCCCGAAACACTCTTAGAAAACAAAGAAAGTTTTTATGGCCGATCGAAGTTTGGAAATTGATAGATTAAAATTCTGCACTTTTGTATCATATAGTAATTTTACGCAAAAAAATAAAAGGACAATTTGATCATTTTTTGGTCCGTTTTGGCCTTCAGCCAAAACACAAAAGTTGTTTGGAATGTCATTTTACATGCGTCGCGATGAAAACTAAGTCTAACAATGCATAATGACGGGTCGAAACCAAGTCAACGTTTATAAAATTTTTTAAATAAAAAGTCAAAGCTGATAGGAATATAAAATATAGGTTTTAGTCATTTTTAGGTTCGGTTGAGCTAGTAAAATCGTAACGGATGTTATTTTATAACTAATATGATTTTTGGTTACTATCGTTCACATCTAAAAATGGTAAGTCTAAAAATAGAAACATTATATAAATATAAGTATAACGTCGGAAATAAGGGTAAGCATTTAATTATTGGGGTGTCGGTGTTAACGGAAAATGTAATATTTTTATTTGACAATGTTAACGTCTTTGAATAACCGAACTTTCTAAAAACAATGACTTTTTAAAAATAGAAGCTTTTCAGAAAAGTAGTGCAACTTAATTACGAGTATGACTCTATTTCTAGGACGTCTTAATAAGTAAACTTAGGACGCACATGTGGATTCTATAGGCACTTCTTCTATAGGTAATAAACTGCAGTCGATCCTTTTCAATCGTATTCTTCTTCTTTTTGTGAATTGTTATCAGAAGAATGAAGGGTTTATCTTTGTTGTTGTTTCATCGCCGTGTTTCTTAGTTCCTGACTCTTTAACACCTCATTCTTTTCCTCGTTACTTCATGTGATTTTGGAGAATCATACCGCCAAGAAGTCAACTTCTAAGTTCAGCAGATATCAAACGACTCTTTACGTTCATTTTGTCGATAGAATAACCCCTTACATTCATTTCTTTTGAGCGTTACTATATTTTGATACCTTTGATGCTTACTTCTATCTACTGTTATTATGATCAATTTGTTCTTTCGTTTGCAACAATAAATTCTACAAATGACTCTCTATAGCCTTTCGCTTCGCGATATGTTGGAACAAATGACTCTTTATCTTCATTTTCTCGGAATAATTCTATGTTTGTTCGGATATTCTTTATACTTACTATGATCTATCGCTTTATAAACAACCCTGATGTCATCCTATAAACCATTTCATTGTTCGCTCATAAACTATCTTGTTGATTTCCTATAAACTAAATTCTTGTCATCTTATATACTATTTTGTTTTCATCTTATGAATTGTTTTGTTACTTTACAAATCATTTGGCTAATACCTTATAAACATTTTCAGAATCATTCTATAAACCATTTTGCTACTATATTATAAACCATTTTTCTATCGTCTTATAAACTATTATGTTGTCATCTTATGAGCTATTTTGCATTCACTTTAGGAACTATTTAATTACATTATAAAACCCTCTGATACTATTTTATACATAAAAGTTTGACAAAAATAAGCATTGCATCGTTAGTCCTCAATTATACGTAGCCTGATCATCTATGTATAATTCAGGAAGGACCATGCTATGCTAGGAGTAGTCACCTAATTTTTTTATCAAAATCAATTTTCTACTTATATTCCCAAAAAGCGAACATTTCATGCATTAACTATTATTTATTCCATATTCGTTTGCTATCTTGGTAAATTGTTTTATTGAACCCTTCGAACGCGTTAGCAAGCTATACAACTTAAACTACCTCGGGAACTCAATGGAATCCATATCACCTTTTACGTCTTGAACCCGAGGAGATGTTTATCTCATTAAACCTTGACTTTCCACTAGATGCATTTCAACTAGTCATCAAGCTACACTTTATCGAGGATCCTGTAAAGATCATAGACCATGAGGTCAAACAACTAAAGCATGGCCGTATCCTCATCTTTTCACAAGTAACCCGACGGCGAATAAGGCGCATTGAGCACTGGGACGACGCTCCCTTAAGGTGGAAAGGCTGTAACATCTCGTATTTTTACGGGCAATATTAAATCTCGACTCCATTCCTATTTGTATTTTTGAATAAAATTTCGTGTTTTACTTTTTAGCCGTTTTAGTAAAATCTCTCTTTTTAATTAAACGTAAGTCATATTTAGGATTTTTATCCGTCTTCGTGTCCTTCGTAGATTAATATACCTATTAGATACCCTGAGGATTTATAATTCCTAATTTTTGTATTTTCTGCTTCGTTCCGCGTTTACGTAAATTTTTCTTAAAACCTCACATTTTAACCCTAAACTTCACCTTTATATTTTTTACATTTATCTTTTATACCTTTAATTAATATTACACTTAACAATAAAAAATCCAAACACTTGCCCTAACCCTAACCGAATAAAACAACAAACCAAACACCCTTTTCATTTAACTTATACTAAACCACAAACCAAACACTTCTAATATAAAAAGGAATATATAACCCATAAGGGTCGGCCCAATTCTCACATACACAAAACACATATAACAAAAATTTTCCTCTCCTCCTCCTCCATAACCACGGCTCGACACCAACACCAACAAGACTTCACCATCTTTGATCTTTGATCTAATTCAAGCATCTAAGGGTGATTATCAAGGTATTCTAAGGTGTTTCTAAGATTTAATCCATCCAATTTTAATATTAATCAAGAATTAAAATTTTGAGTTTCAAAATATAATTTGGGGTTTTTCAGGATCTTCATCATCTCTTTTGGTTCTTCTCCTTTTGGAAGCTTAATCCTAAACCTTTCTTTGATTTCTTGATTTTTATGTTCTTGATTCATAGATCCATAGATGCATGTGTTTGTGTTACACTTTTATAAACTAATCAAGTGGGTTTTATAAAATACATGAAGATGTGTTGATTAGTAAGTCAATAAGTTGATGGAGATGGAATTAGGATGTTGTTAATAGTGGATTTGTTGTGATTCATGTGTTTGATTAGGTTAGATTGTTGTAAATTCAGAATGGAAAACTGGGCAGATTTTTGGGTCATCTTGTAAGAGTCATAACTCAGTCATTCGGATAGGTTTTATTGATTTTCTTGAGCCTAAAATTATCTACAGAGATTCTAATTTCTAACCCAAGTCGTTTCGTGAATTAAAAGTGAGCAGAGTTCAGTCAAAATAATTTTACGAGATTCATTATCGAATCTGAGTTTTTAGGACAAATTTTGTGTTGTGTTTGTCAGGTCAAGAACCATGTCAAAACGTCTTTTTAATTTATGGGGTTGCTACTGTAGTAATTTATGATGTCTAGGATTTTCTAGAATTTTTCTAGATTTTATTGAAAGGTCTAAATGGGTCTGTTCAATCCAAACTTTTAGGTGGTTACAATAGGTTATTTCCTAGACACTTTGGGTTGTCGAATTTTTGAAAAATAGTTTGGCTTGTCAAACCTTTTTTGGGAAAATATAGTAGGTCTATAACATCATGAGGTTGTGGGAAATGAAATATGAAGGTCAGTTGAGATCATTTGATATTTTATAAAAGTTTGTTAAGTGACAATAAATTTTTTCCATAATTTGGGAATTTGAATAATGAAGTAAAAAGGTGTTTAGAGTTTAGATAAAGTAGGGGAAGCTTGACGGGATGTTTATAAGAGTTATTGGACATTAGTATCCATCAATTGAAAGGAAAACTAGACGTTAAAATAACTAAGGGCATTCAGACGTAATTTGGGATTGAGGAATATTTTTAGACAACGTTTACGTTCGGGATTTCTATGTTTTCCATAAATAGGAACTTTTTAAAAATAGTAACTTTTTGTTTATGTGTTGTGACTTAATTTAAAGTCACATATCTTCGTTAAGACATGATTTTACTAATTAATTTAAGACACAAACACATATGGATTCTATTACTTTCTATATCATTCTATAAACGACTTAAGCGTCGTTTCACCTCATATTTCTTTCTCCTAAAGCGCGTCGTTAATTTAGGACGCGGTTAGGATCTCTGTTGGGAATTAAACTTAGTGCACTTAGTACTGCTAAGCCAAAAGTTAATACTGCTCACAAGTTACAACTACCAGTATTAACCAGTTAGTACTGCTAGAGTAAGTACTGCCAGTACTAACTTAAGACTGTTGAAGGACTTAAGACTGTTGGTTATAGATTTACTACTGCTGGTTCAAGATTGCTAATGTTAGTGAGAAAATTAATATTGCTGAAAGAAGTTTCAACTGTTAGTTAATATCAAGTTAATGCTGATTGGTATGTGTTTAATTACACATACCTTTTACCTTTAAAAACAAGCTAAAATAACCAAAAACGAACTTAAAATGCCAAAAATATGCTTGTTTTGCTAATTGTGTTGTGCAGGAACGGATATCTAAGAAAATGACGAAAAACGAAGCCAAAACGACAAAACCGGACACGGAATGGAAAAGCATGGTAAAGACAAAGTCAAGACAAAGCCCAAGTCTGAAAAAGTCAACCAAAGTCAACCCCGACAAATCCAAAGTCAAACCCGAAGCCATAAATGAAGAAAAATAAGTTTAGGGGCCAAAAATTGCCAAATCCCTAACTTATTTAATGAAGAAAATGAAGAAAATACTTGTGAGGGACTCATACTGCCAATACACCAAAGATATACTACAAGGGTCAATTCTGCCAACAGTTAAAACTTGTACTACACAAGGACTAACTTTGCAAACGACTATATAACCATAAGGGACTATTTTTGCCATTTCATAAAACTATCATACACCACAAGGACTTGTGGTGTAATATCACAATACATTTTGGGGGACTAAAGTTGCCAAGTCCCCAAAGTTTAAACCTGTTACAAGTACTGTACATCTTCCAACCCGTTTTCCCGCCAAACTCATAATACCCCAAACATGTCCCTCTCATCCCTCGTTGACCTCCCCACATCACTCCAAACCTATCACAATAACAAAACCCCACACCCACATGGTCCTTGTACACGCTGGCAAACCTAGTTTGCGGAGAGATTGATCGAAGAGTTTGAAGAATATTTTTTTTGGGAACACTAAGAGAATGGCTCAGATTTTGTTTGTGTTTCTACACACACAACAAACGCGCGCGAGCGTCCTCATTTTGTGCTTTACAAAGAAAAAAGGCAACAAGGGACAAGACAGAGAGACAAAAGGCCAAGACCAAAACCTTAGCTCGTTTCTATATAAATCTTTTGTAAGCCCTTGAGGCAAAGTGTGTAGTTTTTTAGTCTAGTTGAGTTTTTAAGTTTTTAAGTAGTGTAACTTTATTGTACTTGTACTTTTTAAAATTCAATGAAATTCAGATTTGTGTTTAAGTTTACTCTTGCTTAAAGTTTCTTTTAAAACCTCATATAAGTTCTCATATAAGCCGTTTACATTTTTGCACAAGAATTAAGAAAAGGAAACCAAAAAGAAAGAAAAAGGTGTGCTGAATTAAGCTTATGGATGAATAAGCAGAGAGGGATGGCTTATTGGTTTTAGAGTCTCATGGGAGACACTTAGGGTTTGGTTATTAAGCTTTGAAAAGCTTAAACTCATTGCCAAAAGCTTGGATAGGTTGTAAGTCCCCTATTTATCTTTTTCAAATTTTGCTTATTGCTACAGTAGCTCAGCTTATTTAGTACTTATTTATGCTTTTTCCTACTTAGTTATCTCATTTATGCTTGTTCATGTTGTTATTTGCTTGCTTGGGCTTTTGTTTAAGCTTAAATTGAAAACTGCCTTAAATAGCTTATTTCTACTTTTTGCTTATTAGCTTATTAAAGTGCTTATTTCCTTTTGCTTTTTACTTTCTACTGCTTAATATTACATGCTTGATAATTGTCTTTAAAAATCTTTGATGAATTCAGTCATTAAAGGCTTTTAAATCTGTCTTAAAAATATAAGAGGGTGTTTGGTTTAAGCCCAAAATGGGTCAAAATGGTATGGTCATGGGTTGTGGCCATTTGGCCAACTTTGGCTAACTTTATTGAGCCAATTTGAGTCTGATTTCCAAAGTTTTTAAGTCCAAAAAGTGTTTTTCAAAGTTTTCTCATTGTTCTCTCAAATCTGTTAAGTTTTAAAAAGATTTCATGAGCTTATATGATTAAGCTCTTGTTAATCTGAGTTAAGGCTTAGAAGTGTGTCACTTAAGTGGTTAAAAACTAGTGGTTAGGTTTGTATGATTGGTCTTGCATTTCCTTTAAATCTGTCAACATGTTTTTAAGTTTTTCAAAAGTCAAATTACCCATTTTTTGATTGCAAAAATCAGCAGCTTTAAATTGTTTTTAGAATCTTAAAATTTGAGCATAAGCTCACCCTAAGCTAGTCTAAATCTGTCTTAACTTGGTTTTCCATTTTGAGCTTATTTGACAGCTTATTTTTAAGCTGTTATATAAGCCCATTTTTTTTGCAAAATTCCCCTGGTGCTAGACAGTGGGGTTCAAGTAACCTTTTCTAGCTTATTTGTGAACCTTATCCTGAGCTTTTGGCTTTTCTAGAAAGCCCTTAAGCTCTTTTAATAAGCCCCTTTGTTTCAGACCTTAGGAAGCCCTTTTAAGTGCTTAATTCTAAGCACAAAAGTGGCCAGTTGACTTTTTTTAGCATAGTGTAGGAAATAGCTTAATTTTACTTTTCAGCTTATTGTGCTTTTTAGTTGTTGATTTTTGATTTTATCTGCTTATTATATGTCCATTATTGCTTGTTGGAGCTTATTGTGCCACTTTCTTTGCTTAACTTGTGCTAAAAACCATATCAAAAAGCTATATTAAGCCTTTAAGCTCATAAGCCCTCTGCCCAAACTTTGAGCCCTTTTTCCAGCTTATTTATAAGCATTCACAAAAAGTTGTAGTTATTTAAAATGACCACCTTCATGTGCTTAACACGTTTGTATAAAAAGTTTTAAAAAAAAGTGTTACTGTAGCAAATAAAAAAAAAGGGTGAGAGTGGGACTCGAACCCCTCCCCTCACGCTCACAACACAACACACTTACCACTCGGCTCCGGTAGGGCTATCCGTTAGCCTCTACAACCCTTATTGTTTTATACACTTTTTTGCCCAATT